>PVIU01012182.1:0-61231 GCA_004026605.1 Ondatra zibethicus
ACATCTACCCCCATCCCCATCCCCACCCCTGTGCTCCAAACTTTTCCCCAGTGATCTTGTTTGATTCCAATTTCCAGGAGGATCTATACATGTTTTTCTTTCGGTTCACCTTGCTATTTGGCTTCTCTAGGCTTGTGAGCTATAGGCTTAATGTCCTTTGTTTATGGCTAGAGTCCACTAATGAGTGAGTACATACCATAATCATCTTTTTGGGTTTGGGTTATCTCACTAAGGATAGTGCTTTCTATTTCCATCCATTAGCATGCAAAATTCAAGATGTCATTGTTTTTTACCTCTGCGTAGTATTCTAATGGGTATATATTCCACACTTTCTTGATCTATTCTTCCATTGGGGGACACCTAGGTCGTTTCCAGGTTCTGGCTATGACAAGTAATGGTGATATGAGCATAGTTAAATGCTTTTGTAGTATGAATGGGCATCTCTAGGGTATATTCCAAGGAGTGGTATTGCTGGATCCTAAGGTAGGTTGATTCCCAATTTCCTGAGAAACCGCCACACTGATTTCCAGTGTGGTTGCACAAGTTTGCATTCCCACCAGCAATGGATGAGTCTTCCCCCTACCTCACTTCCTCTCCAGCATAGGCTATCATTGGTGTTTTTGATTTCAGCCATTCTGACAGGTGTAAGATGATATCTCAAATTTGTTTTGATTTGCATTTCCCTGATGGCTAAGGAAGTTGAACATGACCTTAAGTATCTTTTGACCATTCAAACCTCTTCTATTGAGAATTCTCTGTTCAGATCATTACCCCATTTTTGAATTGGGTTATTTAGAATTTTAATGTCTAGTTTCTTGGGTTCTTTGTATATTTTGGAGATCAGACCTTTTGTCTAAAGTGGGGTTAGTGAAGATCTCCCATTCAGTAGGATGCCTTTTTGTCTTAATGACTGTGTCCTTTGCTTTACCAAAGTTTCTCAGTTTCAGCAGGTACAATTTATTCATTGTGGCTCTTAATGTCTGTGCCATTGTGGTTTTACATAGGAAGTGGTCTCCTGTGCCCATGTATTGCAAGCTACTTCCCACTTTCTCTTCTATCATGTTCAGTGTGGTTGGATTTATATTGAGTTCTTTAATCCATTTGGACTGGAGTTTTGTATATGGTGATAGATAAGGTTCTATTTTCATTCTCCTACAGGTTGACATCCAGTTATGCCAGCACCATTTGTTGAAGATGCTTTCTTTCTTCCATTGTAAAATTTTAGCTTCTTTGTCAAATATGAGGTGTTCATAGGTTTGTGGATTAATATCCGGGTCTTCAACTTGATTCCATTAGTTAATATCTCTGTTTTGATGCCAATACCAAGCTGTTTTCCCTGTGATAGAGTTTGAAATCAGGGATGGTAATGCCTCCAAAAGTTCCTTTATTGTATAGCATTGTTTAGGCTATCCTGGGCTTTTTGTTTTTCCATATAAAGTGAGTGATTGTTATCTCAAGATCTGTAAAGAATTTTGTTGGGACTTTGATGGGGATTGAATTGAATCTATAGATTGCCTTTGGTAGAATTGCCATTTTTATTATATTGATCCTACCAATCCACGACCATGGGAGATCCTTCCATTTTCTGGTATCCTCTTCAATTTCTTTCTTTAAGTTTTTAAAGTTCTTGTCAAAAACATTTTTTACTTCCTTGGTTAGTGTTACCCCAAGATACTTTATGCTATTTGTGTCTATCGTGAAAGGTGATGTTTCCCTGATTTCCCTCTCTGTTTCTTTATCTTTTGTGTATAGGAAGGCTACTGATTTTTTTGAGTTGATCTTGTATTGTGCCAGATCACTGAAGGTATTTATCAGCTGTAGGAGTTCTTTGGTAGAGTTTTAGGGTCACTTATGTACACTATCATTTCATCTTCAAATAACGAAAATTGACTTCTTCCTTTCCAATTCAAATCCCCTTGATCTCCATATGTTGTCTTATAGTTATTGTGAGAACTTGAGCACTATATGGAAGAGATATGGAGACAGTGGGCAGCCTTGTATTATTCCTGATTTTAGTGGAATAGCTTTGAATTTCTCTCCATTTGATTTGATGTTAGTTGTCGGCTTGCTGTATATTGCTTTTATTATATTTTTGGATATGATCCTTGTATCCCGAATCTCTGCAAGACCTTTATCATAAAGGGGTGTTGAATTTTGTCAAATGCATTTTCACCATCTAATGAAATGATCATATGGTTTTTTCTCTCAGTTTATTTATATGATGGATTACATTGATAAATTTTCATATGTTGAACCAGCCCTGAATCTCTGGGATGAAGCCTACTTGTTCATAATGGATGATTTTTTTAATGTGTTCTTAGATTAGGTTTGCTATTATCTTTTTGAGAATTTTTGCATCAATGTTCATGAGTGAGATTTGTCTGGAATTCTCTTTCTCGGTTGCATGTTTGTGTGGTTTTGTTATCAGGGAAACTGTAGCTTCATAAAAAGTGTTTGGCAAAGACTCTTCTGTTTCTATTATGTGAAACACATTGAGGAGTATAGGTATTAGCTCTTCTTGGAAGTTCTGGTAGAATTCTGCATTAAAACCATCTGGTCCTGGACGTTTTTTGGTTGGGAGGTTTTTGAAGACAACTTCTAATTCCTCATGACTTATCAATCTATTGAAATTGTACACCTGGTCTTGATTTAATTTCCGTATATGATATTTATCTAAAAAAACTGTCCATTTCTTTTACATTTTCTAATTTTGTAGCATACAGGCTTTTGTAGTAAGACCTAATGCTTCTCTGAATTTCCTCAGTGTCTGTTGTTATGTCCCCCTTTTCATTTCTGATCTTGTTATTTTGAGTGTTCTCTCTCTGCCTTTTGATTAGTTTTTACAGGGGTTTGTCGATCTTGTTGATTTTCTCAAGGAACCAGCTCTTTGTTTCATAGATTCTTTGGATTTTTCTGTGTCACTATTTTGTTGATTTCAGCCCTCAGTTTGAGTATTTTGAGTCTTCTACTCCTCCTGAGTGAGTCTGCTTCTATTTTTTTTCTAGAGCTTTCATGTGTGTTGTTAAGTCACTAATGTGTGCTTTCTCTGTTTTCTTTATGTGGGCACTAAGTGCTATGAACATTCCTCTTAGCACTGCTTTCATAGTGTCCCATAGGTTTGGGTATGTTGTGTTTTTATTATTGTTGAATTCAAAAAAGAATTTAATTTCTTTCTTTATTTCTTCCTTGACCCAGGAGTGATTCTGTAGTTGACTGTTCAGTTTCCAAGAGTATTTAGGCTTTCTGGGGGTAGAATTGTTGTTAAATTCTAACTTTACTCCATGGTGATCCGTTAAGACACAGGTGGTTACTCCAATATTTTTGTATCTGAGGATGTTTGCTTTGTTGCCGAATATGTGATCAATTTTCGAGAAGGTTCCATTAGATACCGAGAAGAAGGTATATTCTTTCCTGTTTGGGTGGAATGTTCTATAGATGTCTATTAGGTCCATTTGATTCATTACATCTGTTAGTTCTCTTCTTTTTCTGTTAAGTTTCTGTCTGGTTGACTTGTCCATTGGTGAGAGAGGAGTGTTGAAATTTCCTACTATTAGTGTGTGGGTTTGATGTGTGTTTTGAGTTCTAGTAATGTTTCTTTCACATATGTGTGTGCTTTTATATTAGGGGCACATATATTCAAGATTGAGACTTCATCCTGATTGATTATTCCTGTTATGAGTATAAAGTGTCCATCCCCATCTCTTCTGATTGATTTTAGTTTGAAGTCGATTTTGTTAGATATTAGGATAGCCACAGCCCATTGTTTCTCATGGCCATTTGATTGGAAAACCTTTTCCCAACCCTTTACTCTGAGATAATGTCTGTCTTTCTGGTTGAGCTGTGTTTCCTGTAAACAGCAGAATGCTGGATCCTGTTTTCATATCCATTCTCTTTACCTGTGCCTTTTTATAGGTGAATTGAGTCCATTGATATAAAATGATATTAATGGCCAGTGGTTGTTAACTCCAGTTTTTTTTTTTTGGTGTCAGATTTTGTGTGAATTATCATATCTATTTGTATTATTACTTTCATGTCTTATTTAGACATGATTTTCTAGGACATAATCTCAATGTAGACTTCCTGGTCTTGTAGCTCTTATAATCTTTCTATCTCTCATCTGTGATATCCCTTGGGCCTTAGGTAGAGACGGAGGACTGAATATGTGTATGCTGGGTTTGTTTCAATATCTTTCAAGATAAATATAATGCAATTTACACATATGTTTTGTTCAGATTGCAACTTTATATTTTCTCCAATAAGTCAAGCATAACTTTTCAAATGCATGGTTAATATTTAAATGACCAAAATGAAAACATACTTATTAACACAAAAAATTAATACTACAAATTGTATTCTATTCAACATTTCTGTACTGAACTATAAATCCCATTGTTGAACATTTGCTATGTCACTAAGGAAAGAATTTTAAGTCAAGTGGAGGAGGTAACGTCAGAGGTTATAATTGGTTTTATATGTCCACTTGACCAGGTATACTTATAAATTTTTGGAAATTACTATTCCTGTGCTTTCAACTTAACCTGGGTTCAAGAGCAACAAGTGTGCTCAAATACAGGGTAATTACTCTAGCCCTATAACTCTAAAATTTTTTAAAATTAAATTATATCATATTTTTTAGACCAGGTTTACCTAAGTTGTCTATAGTAGCATCAGTTTTTCAATGTAGACCCATCTGGACTTGTACCTCATGAATGAGCTACCTAGGTATAGAATGGGATTTTAATGTATATCCTACCATTACTGGATTATATGCTAGTTTTTAATTTGATATTTCATGAACATTAGAATACTACTTATAGTCACCCATACAAGTACCTTATATGCTTTATCTAAATCAATATTCCAATTATTTCTCTTAAAATTTTAGGAAGCCTTACTGTTTTTAATCTCCAGGATATTGCCAGATATTTGGCTCAAATATGACTGACCAATGTGATTATTAACAACAGATTTATGTCAAGGCACTACAAGTATTTTCAAATGGAATAAATTTAATGGGACAGAAATTAATAACATGTCAGATAACCTAGTCTCAGTTCTTGAAATACAATATATTTCAGAGAAAAATGGAAGGGAGGCAGTGACAGATGTAAAAAAGTCAACGTGATGGGAACAGAATGCATTCATAACGAAGGTTGCCCTCTCCTCTCTTTGTACACTGTTTCTCATTTTCATCTTTATTTTGAAATGTGACTGTGAATACAATATGTTTCTCAGAGATAACTATTTATAAAAATAAATTAAAAACTAGAAGTTGTAGATTGTTAATATTTTTTCTTGACATTATTCTTCCATTTTGAATGCCATGAACAAAATTATTGAACAATCTAAGTGACAGCACAATAGTAGTATGCTGCTGAAAATGTAGTCTGTTGAAGGAGTAAGTCATAAAACAATCCCACACCACTTTGGAATTTTGATAAAATGGTTATTTATTTAAAGGGAAAACTTACAGATCACCATCCCAGACAACAGCCCTCTGCACAATCAGGAACGAAGTCTAACAGCTAGAAGCCAGAAGCAAGAGAGAGCGAGCACACATCTACCACTGCTTTTTAAAACTAAAGAGACCATGTCCCAGTGGATTGGTATCTTAAAGGCTGTTGGCTGAAGGAGTGGAAGTAGCTCTCGCAGCACCTCCCCCTTTTGTTTAAGTAAGAGAGTTCCAAACCCAATACAAAACAATATACACTTGGAACAGATATTAAGTATAAGATTAGATTTATAATCAGCATAAACAATATTAAGCAAGAAACATGCTAAATGTTTTAATAAACATTCTATCCTAAGGAGTCTAAGTCTTGTATTGGAGATGGCTTGGCTAGATCATAAGAGGAAGGTAACTATGATTATCTAATTTTCAACCCTATCAAAGGCCTGAGAAGGGAGATAATATTATTTGAGAAGGAAGGAAGTACAATCAAGTAGCTTGCAAAGGGAGCAATATATGACAGAGACAATTAGCTACCTGAGCAATCACCCAAAGTCTCATTTTGCAACGTTGAAGTGACCAACTTTGGCTATGACCTAGAATATCTGACAGACCATTTTCAAAGGCAAGAAATTTTTCAAAACCATCTTACCCTGTCTTGGCAAGATTTGACACTCCTGTTTATCCAGTTCTGGATACTATATCTTTTCAGTGGTTGAGGCATGGGCATTTCTTTGCCCAAAGGCCAGTTTTTGCCAAGAAGAAAACAGGCTCCAAGTGGAATGTCTTTGGTGCTCAACATTCTCTCGGGAATAGATCAGTACTGCCAGGAGCAATTATGTCTCATGTTAACAAAACACTAATTTATTTAAATGCCATGTTCCACAGATCCTTGAAGTGGTTGAAGATTATCTATCTATACAGAATATAATGTCTGTGTATCTAAGGAACCTGATTAGTCTAACTATAAGTATGACAAACATAGATGACTATTGATCTATAATTCTTAATACCTATCTAACTTAAAGACTAAGACAATAAACAACTGTGCAATAAATGAGGACAATGACCTCCAAATGTAAACAATGTACAAGTATCTTGATCAGAGGCAGAAATATACACTGCAATATAGTAAATATATATATGTATCAATACATAAAAATGTTTTAAACAGAGGTAGAAGCATGCATGCATATAATATTGAGTATAATTTAACTTTGCATAAATATACAAGAATCTCTACCAATGTAATTGTCTGTAAACAATAACTCACAAATACTAATCTATTAGTCCATCATCAAATTTTCCCTCTTTTTTTTTCAAAAAGTTCCCTGAGCTTCAAGCATCCTTTCTAAAGTATCTTTATTTGAATCAGACAACAAAATGTCATCCATGTAATGGTAAATTATAGACTTAGGAAATTGCTTACGAATTATTTCCAATAGCTGATTTACAAAATATTGGCACAATTCAGGACTATTGAGCATTCCCTGTGGGAGGATAGTCCATTGATATCTCCTAGAAGGCTGAGAATTATTATAAGAAGGCACTGTGAAGGCTAATTTTTCTCTATCCTTTTCTTGTAAAGTTATAGTGAAAAAATCAATAACTATAAGAGGCCATCCTTTTGGTAATAGAGAAGGCAAGGAATTCCAGATTATAGAGGAATCATAGGTTGAATTATCTTGTTGACAACTCTTAGATCTGTCACCATTCTCCTTTCATCAGTTTTCTTTTTTACAACAAACACAGGAGAATTCCAAGGGCTGGGTGATTCTTCAATATGTGAGCATCTAGTTGCTCTCATATCAGCTGTTCCAAAGCCTGCAATTTAGCTTCAGCTAGAGGCCACTGCTTGATCCATATTGGCTTCTCAGTTAACCATTTTAAAGATAAGGCTGTTGGTACCTCTAAATATTTGCTAATTGCTGTATGTTCTTGTACAGCCTGAATGGCTGGTGACCTTTTACCATAATACCTCATTATATCCTTCCCAGAATTATGAGTTTCTGGGAATACAAGAATGTTAATCTGAGTATTCCATTGCTGTAGCAGGTCATAGCCCCATAAATAAATTGCTATATTGGCTATATATGGCCTTAGTCTTCCTATTTGCCCTTCAGGCCCTATGCATTCAACCCATCTCATGCTTTGTTTTACACGAGATATGGTTCCAATTGCCAGGAACTGAACATCTACCTCTTGAAGAGGAAAATTCGGATGCCAAGGTTCTGGAGTAATGATCCTTACATCTGCACCTGTGTCTAATAAGCCTTCAATAAAGATGACATTGTCTTTGATCATTAATAGAAGTCTGCCAAAATATACGTTTACTCTGTTCTACTGGATTTTTTGACTCATCCTCCACATTTAACCCATCATTTAGAATATTATTGCTTTTTACGGCAGGCATTGGATTTTTTAATTTTCCTCTGGAGACACGTTCTCCACTGTAACTGGGAATGACTGGGCCACTTTTAGCTTGGGGGCCTGCGAGAGGCCCCTCAAGGGGTTTCCCAATGGTATTGGCTTGCCTTGTCTGACTGTTGTTGACCTGCATTCATTGGTCCAATGTTGGCCTTTACCACACCTCCTACATATACCTGAAGGCCGAGGTCTCCATTTTTGTTTTTCCCAGAGGAGATATTATCCCTAGAAATTCCTGGCCTGCAATCCCTTTTCAGATGTCCTAATTTACCACAATTAAAATATTTGGCAGTTTGATATCTCCTCATTGCTTTGGAAATTGCTTCTCTTATCTAAGATTCATCATTATAGCCAGATGTCTCAACATTCATCATATGCTGAATCCATTCATCCATAGATGCTAATCTGGACCTTAAAGACCCAATTATCTTTTTACATTCTAAGTTTGCATTTTCAAAAGCCAGATATTCAAGAATTATCCGTCTAGCTTCTGGATCTGTTACTCCTATTTGCAGAGCCTTAATTAATCTTTGCAAAAAGTCAGTAAAGAGTTCTCTCTGTCCTGCCTAACCCTGGTATATGATTCGACGCTTTTCCTTGATTCTTGTATCCTATCCCAAACATTTAAGGCTGCTTTGTGGCATAGGGACAATACTTCTTCGTCATAAAGAGCTTGGACCTGTGGATCAGCATATGCTCCTACGCAAAGAATTTGATTTTGGGAAACCTCCACACCTTTTGCTCTTCCTTGCTGTTCCATATGTTTGGATTTTTCTCTGAAATAAATTCCAAACATCAAGGAAGTTCCATCATCCAATACTGTGGACACTAACTGAGAGAAATCATGGGGGGGCATAGCTCTAACATTAGAAGCCCAAGTCCTTTTCATATCCTTAACAAATGCAGATTGCAAGCCATAATTAATGACAGCTTGCTTAATTTCTTTTAGTTCATTCTTTCCTATTGGCGTCAATCTACCGTCTTTGGCTCCCTTTGAGCCTTTAGAAGTTGATGCTTTGTCAGAGTAAATTACAGGGTATGATGCTAAAACCCTGGTTAAATCAGTTCTGACAGCCGCTACTGATGTTGTATCCTGTCCTTGTGCCTTCTTACTCTGTTTACGAGCTCCAATAGTTTCTTCAATCATTTCAAATCTTTTTATCATTGTCTCTCATAAAGCCTGAATCTCATGACCTACATATATTTCTAGTGATTTCACTAAGGTATCAATTTTTTGGTCCCCATTCTGTACCTCTAATTCCAAAGTTTTAATGTTTCCCTTCAAAGATAACATGTCCTCCTTGAACTTTTCTTGGATATCGTGTAGACTGCCATCCTGGAGGTACATTCTGTCTGTTGCCTTATCAAAACTTTGTGATAACTTCTGAATTTCAAATTCAACAGTATGAATCCTTTCAGGTAACTTTCTAGTACCCTTGGATATGAAGTCAATTTTGCCTATCATAGTATACAATTGTTCAGATAACCTCTGATTGTCAATAATTCCAATCCTTTCAACTAGCCATTCATTATTAGTCCATAAAGTTTGTATTGTTCTTAGGAGTGCCATATTCTTACTTAATGATAGAATATGGAGAAGAAAACTGAAACCTAGTAACCAGTAAATTGAGGTATCCCCATAGTCATATAAACCTCGCAAGATATAATCCATTGTATTAGTAAAGAAAGCAGTAAAAGTTGCAATGGACATGAAAACTGCCATATTTCCTATTATCCAGAAGGTGGCGCTGTTGCCGAGTCATGAAGAACCAATGCAAAGATGACAAAAAAGAGGTCCCATTTCAGTGTCTGCCTTAGTATTTGTTAAAAACTGGGAAATATGAGTTGCTCAACAAAGTAAATGTAATCAAATCAATTCTATACACGGAACCAGAAACCCAGAATCCAGGGGTAGAGAACAACAACCCAGAAGCTGCATAGGTCTCCACATGCCAAAGATTCGTCCCGAGGGGTTACAGCATTTGGTAACCACTTGCGCTCTGACTTGCGCTGCTTAAGCGCTGCACTGCAAGGGGGATTTAAAAACCACTCAGAAAAGAGCAAACCAGGAAGGCAGAGACTGTCTGGGCCCATAAAGCCTGGGAGATGTGGAGTTTAAATCCACATGGGGAGGTGGCTGAGGGAGCCTCATGCCAAGCCAAGCTGGCGGCAGGCAGCCAAGCCAGGGCAGTTTTAAAACCAAACGTTGATCAACAGATGAGGGTGTAAGTCATAAAACAATCCCACACCAGTTTGAAATTTTGATAAAATGGTTATTGTTTAAAGGGAAAAAACTTACAGATCTTCGTCCTAGACAACCTAGACAACAGCCCTCTGCACGATCAGGAACGAAGTCTAACAGCCGAAAGCCAGAAGCAAGAGAGAGCAAGCACATGGCTACTGCTGCTTTTTAAAACAAAAGAGACCACACCCCAGTGGGCTGGTATCTTAAAGGCTGTTGGCTGAAGGAGCGGAAGGAGCTCCCGCAGCAGTGTGTAAAAAAATAATTTCCCCTTGGTTCTAAGGCCATTGATTAAACAAACTCACTGACAGAAAGTCCAAATTTATATATGGTATGCCATCTAAATTAATGTATCATGTGAAACTCTTCTTTTGATAGAGAAAAGGAGGCTGATTCTCTGTAGTTTTCAATTAAGATCTTTATACAGTTCTCAATGAAGATTTGCTAACACCTCAATTTTTCATCTTATTCTAGTGTTGAACATATGACTTAACTGGATTCCTGTGGCTACATAATGCTCTTTTCTTTATTACTAGTCAAGGACAATAAACTTCACTTTCAAAAAGTGGCCTACATGTTTAGAAACACCACACAAATTTGAGGGTATATACTGTGATTAAGATTTGGCTAAGAACTGTAATTACATATAGGTTGACAGTGGATTGGATATATACTAGTGTTTGTTAAGAAACATGATTGGGAAATTTTTCTTTTGTTAACTATAAGTGTAACATTTATAACAAAAACTTACTTAACTAGATATTATAATAAACAATGATCCCTAGCGAGATAAAATCTGTGATGTTTAGGTTTAGTTGACTACATACCACAATCTGGAATCACCTGGAAAGAGAGTCTCCATGAAGGATTGTTTTGATTAGGTTGAGTGGTGAGCATGCCTATGGTGGGTTTCTTGATTGCCTTAATTGATATAGAAAGGTCCACCCCACTGTCAATGAGACCATGCATTGTGTTGTCTAAGACATAGAGATGACTTTATAAGAATGAAGATTAATTAATTCTGAGAGTAGAAGAAATAATCCTCCCCAAAGATGAGCCCCCTAATTTGTTACCAAATACAAAGTGGACAGCCCTGAAGTTGTTTGCAAACTAGTAACAAGAAGCATTCTTAACAGGTTGTATTTATATTTTTATCACATATATATGTAACAATAATAGTAAAAGAAAAAAACCATGATTTAGAGAGAGAGCAAAGAATACAAGTAAAGAAAAGATATGAAACATTTACATAATTATATTTAAGCTTAAAACACTATAAAATGGAGAAAAATGCTAGCAGTGAAAACAAACCAATAATGGAGAAAGTAAAATGACTACAAACATACATATACTGTTTGTTGTTTCCTGATTATGATGATACAATCATCACTCGCCATCTTCTGCTCCTAACTTGTGGACAATGCTGTGCTATAACCTAGAAAAATTAGTTAAATTAAACTTTTTTATCCATGAAGAGTTGCTTCTCTTTGTCAGGATATTTTATCATAGCAACAGTAAATAACAATATAATACCATCTATTAAAAGTGTTTTAAAAATGGGATGTCTCTTTCTTAGACATCTCTTTGCTATTCTGATAAAAGGAAAACTGTAATATAAGATTATTCAACCAAACACATCTTTTTAAGAAATTTTATAGATTACGATAAAGACTAATGGAACAAACACATTATCTAGATAATGTCACTGTGTAGAAACTCACTCTGTGTTGTATTAAAAGATTGTTTTATTGTTTTACTTGGGAAAGGAAAATAAAAGTATGTGATGACAAGTGAAAATGCTAAATATATCAAGGACCTAGTAATATCCTCCAAAGTCCTCCAATGTTGCCAAGCATTGCACAAGACTTTAGGGAAGTTAAACTGTTTATGATGAGCTTGAAAATCAAGTGAGGATGAAGAAAGGGTGGAAAATATATATATATATATATATATATATATATATATATATATATATATTTACAGAGAGAGAGAAAGAGAGACAGAGAGAGAGACAGAGCGAAAGACAGAGTGAGCTTATGAATATGAGCATGAAAATATAAATACATAATTCATAATTAGAAATTGGAATACAGAAATCAATATTGCAACAATGGATTAAGTACAAGTGGGACTTGTCAATGTAAGGATCATCAGTGTTATCAGAAGGACAAAAGTAGCAACAGATTAAATAGCATTTTAAGTGATTATCACATAAAATATAAAAAATCACCAGTGTATTTCAATATATATCCATATTTTAAAACTTTCTACACAAAATTAAGAGTAAAAACTGTCCTGTAGCATTGTTACTTGATAAAACTACTGTGGTGGTTTGGGTGAGTCCTACAAGAGGACATGTTTCATGATTTATAGACAATATAACAATTCTGTCATTTATTTGGAGGTAGGGCTTTTGAAATTACTAAGCCTCGATAATGGCATTAAGGGGATTATAAAAAGATTAAGAGAGATATGAGATCACCTTGTCATTTTCATGTTATACTCTCTTCATCTTTATAATTCAACATGAACTCATTATCTGATGCCGGGAAAAGTGGTGTCAGTACAATAGGTTTACCATTATCTAATGGGCTAAAGCACATGCTTGCCAGAAATTCTACTTCTTCTATGGTTTCACCCCTTTCTTTAACAACTTTTAAGCACCATTATAAGTCAAAGTCATTACTTCTATGAATATATTTTGTATGTTTCTTTTTATGTATTTTACTTTTACTATCAATTTTTATTCGTTTATTTTGAATAATATATAATGTAAGCTGTAAGATCAGTATACTGTATGGAATAATAACTACAAAGATTTACCAAAACAAAACTTAGAAAGCTCTTTTACTTCTGTCACCTTATCCTTTTAAATACAAGTATCACCTTGTGGATACACACACACACACACACACAGAGAGAGAGAGAGAGAGAGAGAGAGAGAGAGAGAGAGAGAGAGAGAGAGAGAATACAGAATGTTCTATATCTATTCTTTGCCTTTTGAAAACTATTTTTCTTCACATTGGCAAATAGAGAACAGAATACTTCTCCAAATATGTATGTTAATTGTAAAATTCAGAGTTACATATAGTTTCTGCACAAAATTATTTTAACAAGAAAGATTTATTTTTTGTGCCACGAAACTATGGACAAGTCATTAATTGATTTCAAGTTTTAGGTAAGTGAACTACAAAATGAATGATGAGATAATTTTGGTGGTACTTATTATTGTTGCTGCTCAAAATATGATAATGGTCTCTCACTATAATTCACTGCTATTTTTAATTCTAAAAAAATTCAAAACCATAAACAATCTTCTAATTTAACTTAGCTATAAATGAGAAAAACTAGTGGGTTGAGCATACATTTATTAAATATTTTCAAGAAATTATTTTAAATTAATTGAAAGCATTTAATGTTAACATTTATTGAATGGATACAAGAAAGGCATTAGATACATATACAAATTTATTTCTGCAAAAACAGTTTTAAAATTATCTCTATTTTCAGAGACATGTAAAAATCTTTAAATTTGGTTTTCATAACATCATTCATAAAATCATTTTGAAAAGGTGAAGAAAAACTAAGAAAATCACTTTATAACATAATCTTTCAGATTTTGCACTTTTTGATACATTGCTGTTGATTTATAAATCCCAAGTTTTTGTAGTTCTTTCCTCCACTTTGTGTAACTGTTATGTGTAATTTAGCGAAGGCTATGTTTAACTTGTCTACCAAGGTGGGCTACTGGCCAGGGAAAGGGCTGTTGTTAAGACTGAGGTACAGTTCCTTGCATCATTTTTTCAAATTACTAAAATGGCTTGTACTAGCAAACCTTGGCCAGGAGGTTAATATTAAAAACTTCTTTAGCACCTGCTGATTGGCTGTATTATAATATTGAGTCTTGTGGTGATGTAGTTACTATACTGGCACTGTCTCCACAGTGTAATTATCATGCACTAAAAGAATTTAGAAGATTTCAACAATGAAGAAGATTCAATAAATCCAGTGGTACAATCAGAGGCACTGAGAAAGATACTCTTTGATAAATAAGTTGATGAGATTCAGCATGACCATGTAGGCACTGTACAGAGTCCCCACATATATTGTGAGAGCCAGCCATGCCTCCTCCAGCAATAAGTTGATTTATTCACTTTACTTGAACCTCCTAGTCTTAGAAAAGCTTTGAAGAATAGTAATATGTATGCCAGCCATTGCAAATATAGTTACATACATTGGAATACACATTTACAGGTATAGCATGTCAAATATTCAGAAAAATCTGATAATTATAGATATGTATTTAAGAGCAACAACTGAATTAATGGTAGTTCTACAAGGTTAATGCCATTAATTTCACAAGTAGAAAAGATCCACTTAACTTGGTTAAAATGGTCAAAAAGTGTGCCTGGTAGTAGAGACTGCAACTCCTTAGGAAGTACTCATGTATGATGTATTATAGAGTAATAAGATGTGTTTTATTGGTTTATGCTGTGAAACATTTATTTAATGAAATAAATATATGTTGTATTTTTATGGTGCATTTGCTTATCTCTGTGAAGCTCTGTTACTATGTCTGAAACAGCTGATTGTTCTAATAAAGAGCTGAATGAGCAATAGCAAGGCAGGAGAGAGGATAGGCACCACTGGCAGACAGAGAATAAATAGAAGGAGTAAACAAGAGAAGAGACATTGAGGGGAAAGATAATAAGTTGCCAGCCACACAGCCACATAGCCAGCCATTGAGTAAGAGTAAAAGAAATACAGAAGAAAAGGAAAAATTCTATGAGCAAAATGTAGATAGGGATAATTTAAATTAAGAAAAGCTGGCTAGTGTGGACAGAAGTTTCTGTCCCATCAAGTCCTTCAGCCATTCAGTTCCAAATAAAAACACAGAGGTTTACATTAATTTTAAAGTGACCTATTGCTCAGGATTATTATTGATTAGGTCTTACAACTTCAATTCACCCTTAATTCTTGTCTATGTTTAACCACATGACTTGGTACCTTTTCTCAACAAGGCTTTCTCATCTTGTTTCCTCTGTTTCAGACTGGTGACTGACTCTCTGCCTTTCCTCTTCTCCTAGTCTGGTTGCCTTGCCTCTACTTCCTGCCTGGCTACTGGGCAAGCAGCATTTTAATAAACCAATATGGGTGACCAATCTTTATAGTGTACAAGAGCATTAATGCAAAGCAGGCTAAAAAAAGTCAAGCTAAGGTTGGACACTTTTAAGTATTAATAATGTTCTCTGTGTATTTATTTGGGAAATTGGTGGTGGCCCACCCCAAAAGAGTTAAGATTTAAAAAACTAACCAATTATAATGATGACTGAAATCATGACTATGGTGAGAATGAAATAGAAAAGTGCTGAAAAAGTCCAGAAATGTCTTTTCCCACTCCATGGGCTAATCAGAATGCTCTCATTCTGGCAGGAGGATGTTCATCATCTATTTTCTACCCCCGTTTGAGATCTTGTTTTGTTTAATCTTAATTCTGAAGCTACCATTTTGGGTAGGAATGTCGATACCAATGTTGCAATTCCTATTGGCATGTCCATTCTTGTGTGCTTCCATATGGTATTCCATATTCAGGGTCTCTATCAAGTCTAAGAAGCTTTGCCAGTTGTCAAAAATTCCACATGGTGGTGGTGTTGATAATGGTCATGGTGGTGGTGCTGTTGGTAGTGGCAGAGGCTGTGGCAGTGGCAGTGAAATGTTCTAAAGTTTCACAGCACTGTAATTTAGCAGTCTCCAGCATCCAGTCTGCCACCTTCTTGGATGAAAAACAGTACTTTCTTCATAGTATTGGTAGACTGCTCTCATTCTTCAGAAATCATTGCTCATACAGGAAGTAAGTTATCCCTCAGCTTGTTCATGAGCAGATAGGTTCCTTCAGAAAGATGGTCTGGGCAGTTTTGAAACATCTCATGTAGCTGTGTCTGAACATGAATTCTCCTATTTTAAAGGATTCTTTCCGTGAAATTGTTTATTCTTTTAAATCTTGTAATCTTAAGTTTCTATAAATTGTTAGTTTCTCTCAGTATTCCACTATATTTCTATCATGTTGTTGTCTTTCATATACCTGCTGCTGTGTTCCAACTGCTCAGGTGCTTGACAGGCCACAGGTCCTTCAGTCACTGCAGTTTTGCTTGCAGGAATTTGAAGTATTGGCAGCTGCTGTAATTCCTTTCACAGATGACATCCTCTCTACAAAATGAAATCAATGGCAAGGTGGCAGGTGGTCTCTGCACCAGATGCATTCTTCTGCTTGTGTGACAAGAGGTTGCATGAGCAGCCCCTTGAATACATTTGTATGTTTTTACCCTATGTGATACATTGTATTTGCTTGATAGATCCTTAGATCAAATAAATGGACATTACATTTATCCCTGAATAAAATTAAAATATATAGGTGAATGTGGACAAAGAATATTCAACCATGTACATTGGGCTTAAAGTTATGGTCCCTAACATCAATTTGAGCCTTACCAGTGTTATTTAAAATGCCTAATTTTCCTATGTTATTTACAATTGACTCTTTAGTTCTTGCTAATTGTTTTTATATATTTTCATCTGGCCTCCTATACTTGTTTGATAATCATCATATTCAGTTACTGCTATTATTTCATATTTTACTACAGAAAATATGCTACCAACAAAAGACAATATGCAAATATGTTTGTGATCATATTATTATGTGTATTGTCTTTATTGTTACAATGAATGACTTATATGTATTGTTTCCTTTATCAATAATTTCTTTTCTATATTTAAAAATTTATATAACCTTCAATATTTTTAAAAATTATATATATGTATATATGGATAGAGAGAAAGTAAGAAAGAACAAAAGAAAGAAAGAAAGAAAGAAAGAAAGAGAAAGAAAGAAAGAGATTATACTGAACCTATGTAATAATTTTTAGAGTAACATTAATAGTGTGTTCAATTTTGAATAAAGAGTACAGAAATAAATTTATATATGGAAAATTAATCAACAGAAATCTGTTTTTATTTCAGAGTAATAAAAAATGATCCATGTAAATTTTTTTACATTATGAAATGAATCAATTTTGCCTTCTTTATCATAACACATACAAAATTTAATACTGATATAGAAATACTTAAGTTTAAAGATGAACTAGTAAAATATTGAAAGTCAGAAGAGAAGTAAATATTTCAAATGATTAAAGGATATGTAGAATCTATTAAAGAAGACACAAACACACTGACAATATTTAAATTGTTAAAGTACACAAAAATAATCATTCAATGTATAATAGTGATTATTGTTTTAAAACTTCTGTATGTATTAGGCCTTTACATTATTCCCAATTTTTTTCTCATAACACCTGTGTTCTCCTATCTCTCCTCCATTAATGTCTCTTTCCCTTTCCCCCAAATGGGCCCATTTGCTCAACATATCAACTATATTGGTCACAAGACATAGAAATCTGGCCAAGCTAGTCATTTTTGTGTTTTTTTACCTTTACAGCTTTATAGTTCTACCTATTCATTATTTTTTCCTTCTGTAAATTTTCACAGGACCTTCCAAAACTACGACCTAGCCCTCATGGAGAAGGCATCCAGGTAGCACACACTCAATTATTTCTTTTGTCTGAATTGTATGATGTTATCCACAAAAGAGTTTTGCCTTCAAGTTCTGGAAGGTAAGCATAATAATGATAATAATGAACAGAAGTTTCCCATGACTGATCCAGGGTATTTATTATATACTCCACAGTATTGGAGTAAGAATTAGGTAATGTATGATTTATCAGTTTTGGACAGTTAATCTGATTTAAAATGTTTTCCTTGTAATGCATTATTTTTCTTGTAATAAATTATTTTAATACTCATATATGAAACTCTGTCCAGCATCATACTTTCATGTTTCCAGTTCAGGGCTTACATGGTTTGTCAGAATATGTGATGTGTGCTATAATTTCTAAAATAAGGAAAAGAATTCTCACATATCCCCAGAATCCATCCTTTCTGGAAACAGATATTTCAATGCTAAAATGTGGAAATAAGCCAAGTAAGGATGGACCAAATTTGGGTAATGGACAGAAGTTATGAAAGAAGATATAAATATAATTATTTCCTAGTTCTAATTCTGTCATCATTTTATTTTTACTTTAGTGGCAGGTAAGTGCATAAAATATGTTTGATATTGAAATCATAAATTTTAATATGAAAC
The DNA here is from genome assembly GCA_004026605.1 of Ondatra zibethicus. Lineage (NCBI taxonomy): Eukaryota > Metazoa > Chordata > Mammalia > Rodentia > Cricetidae > Ondatra > Ondatra zibethicus. The sequence goes on from PVIU01012182.1 coordinate 18,316, forward strand.
TCCATGGGTTCCATTCTGAATACCTATTCTAAATATATAGAAGTTTATAGAGATATATTGACCTTGTGTCTGGTTGCTTTTGCGCATGACTTTTTATTTAATTGCAATTGTTTAATAATAGAGTTTATAAAATTTAAAACTTAAAATAGGAATAGTTCTAGGTTAAATTATAGTGATAGCATGATAGCTCCATTATGTTCTTGAGTAAATATTAAGATGGCACATTATATAACCCAGAAGACTGGGAAAGTTTTCTTTCAGTGAACCATGACTAATATGAAAGGAGAAATGGGACAGGTTGCAGATAAGTTTCCCAGATGTAAAATTCTCCAAGTTTTGTTATATCAAATATTTACCAAGGACTACCAAACAAGAGGGAGAGAGACAGACAGACAGAGGGAGAGAAATGGAGAGAGAGAAGAAGGAGAGGGAGAAGAAGGAGAGACAGAGAGAGGGAGGGAAGGACAGAGATGGGGCAAGAAACCATTTGTTATGTCTTTGATTTACAGTTTTACAGGGGTCAAGGGGTTAGATTATTTAACCTAGATCTGCTAATTTTGTGCTCACTTTGGTTGTGAGTTACTCTATAAAGGAATCGGTATTGTGTTAGATATCTTTTCCTGAGGACTTCAAAAGTGAAATATGGCTTCAGATGGCATTACAAAAAAATGCCAAGGCAACAGATCCTTTATTCGAATGATTCTCAATAGTCTAATATTTATATTGACCATAGAAAGAATCACACATATTAACCCACACATCGTAACACCACCTATATCATGTTACAAGGTATGATTTCTTCCTGATAGCCTTAATGAGATACTTGTTTTAAGGGAATATGCCTATTTTCAAGAAGATATTTTCTGTCTTTTATTTTCCTTTTCATTCCCAATTTTATTGCCTTAGATTTTTTTCTCTTAAGAAATTTGGTCTAAGACTCTGCAATCTTTAGCTCTCAGAAAATAATTTTGTTAAATATGAGACAGTTATTTGATATCTAACCAGAAGTAGCAATAAGATCAGGGCTCTAGTACATGAAAGAGTCATAGACAGTATATAAATCTGTAGTAGTTGTCAAATGACATGGGGAATGAAAACAGACTAGATGGTGGTGGTGCATGCCTTTAATCCCAGCACAGAAACACTTGGATCTCTGTGAGTTTGAGGCCAACCTCGTCTGCATATGTTCCAGGACATACTCCAAAGCTACACAGAGAAATCCTGTCTGGAAAAAATAAAAACAAAACCAACAGACAAAAAAAAAAAGAAGTGAATAGGATGAGTACAAACTAAATTGTGAATGAATAAACATGGGCCATAATTCAAGTATTATTGTTCTGATACATTTACCTTTATAAACATATATAATGTAGGTTTCCAATTATTGATAAACATTTCATTAAAATTGTACTGTTTTTTCAGTTAATAAACTATAGAAGAGATTTATTTTACTTTTGAGAAAAGGTCAAGAGAAATGTGAAATAAAGAAAATGAAAAATTATCTCCAAGGTATCAGTATGTTACAGTGTTTTTGAGTCTAAGACTTAGAATATAAAATTAAAATAGGAAATACAGTCTATCAATAGTTTCATTGCACTATTATGTTTGCTATTTCCAGGCAGATACTAACAACAGTATAGTCTACTTTTCTAATGAACCATATCATCCAAGGAAGAAAAGAATATAGAGAGATCAGAGTTAAATTCTTGCCCTTGAGTTCCATAACTATACATTTTAAAATGTTATTTATTTTTAAAAAGCAATCATTTCTAATTTTACATACCAATCTCAGTTCCTACAACCTTCCTTCCGGCTCCTCTACCTTTCCCCACCCACACCATCCATTACTCATAAAGTTTAAGGCTGCCCATGGGGAATCAATGAAGTCTAGCACATCATTTTGAGGCAGGACCAAGGCCCTCCTCCCTCAGTCTAGGCTGAGCAAGGTATTCCTCCAGAGAGAATGGGTTACAGAAAGGCAGTTAAAGCATTAGCAATAAATGCTGGTCCCACTGCCAGTGGTTGCACAGAGTGCCCCAGGCTTACAGCTGTCACCCAAATTCAGAGGGCCTAATTTGGTTCAATGCTTGTTCCTCTACTGTCAGTCTAGAGTCAATGAGTTCTATTCACTCAGTTAAGCTGTTTCAGTGGTATCCCCATTATGATCTTGACCCATTTGCTCATATTATCATTCCTTCCTCTTCTCAACTGGTTTCCTGAAGGTTTGCCCATTGCTTTGCTGTGGATTTTTGCGTCTGATTCTGCCAGTTGCTGGTTCTATGATGACAATTAAGGTAGTCATCAATCTGACTACAAGGGAAGGCCAGGTCAGGCACCCTCTCTCTATTGCTTAGCATCTTAGCCCAGTTTATCCTTGTTTATTGTAGTGATTTTTATAGTGTAAGGTTTCTTGCTACCCCTATAATGCCTCCCACAATCAAAATATCTCTTTCCTTGCTCTCCTTCTCTGTCCTTCCTCCATCTTGACCATCCCACTCCCTAATGTTATCCTCCCCCCTCCCTTATCCTTTACTCCTCTGCTTCCACCCTTTGTTCATTCCCACCCTCATACTCTGAATTTTTGCAGAAGACTTTGTCTATTTCCCATTCTCAGGGGGATCCATGTACATTTCTTTTAGGATTCTCCTTATTAGCTTGCTTCTCTTGGGTCTTGGACTATGGACTGGTTATTCTTTGCTTTATGTCTAATATCCACGTATGAGTGACTACATATCATGTTTGTCTTTCTTTGTCTGGGTTACCTCACTCACGAGGGTTTTTCTAGTTCCATCCATTTGCATAAAAATTTCAAGATTTCATTGTATATTACAGCAAAGTAGTACTCCATTATTTAACATACCACAATTTTTTGTCCATTCTTTGATTGAAGAGCATCTACATTATTTTCAGGTTCTGGCAATTATGAATAATGGTGATGTGAACATAGTTGAGCAAATGTTCTTTTAATATGGATGAGATTCCTTTAGGTATATGTCCAAGAGTGGTATTGCTGGGTCTTGAGGTAGGTCGGTTGATTCCCAATTTTCTGAGGAACTATCATACTGATTTCCAAAGTAACTGTAAAAATTTTCAATCCCATCAGAAATGGAGGAGTGTTCCTCTTACTCTGTATCCTTTCCATCATAAGCTATCATCTGTGTTTTTGATTTAATCATTCTGACTGTTATAAGATGGTATGTCAGTGTCGCAAATCAAGACTTTTATATCATAGTAAGGGGAAAAATTGAAAGACAAGGCTTTTCTTTAATTAAAAATATTCCTTTTAGAATTCAAAAAGTTATGTCCTGAAGGCAGCTGTTATAGGAGGCTGCTTGTTCCTTCCTGGCTGCCCAGAACCGAAATAATCACACAGAAACAATATTATTTGCAATCCTCTTTGGCCAATAGCTTGAGCATATTTCTGGCTAACACATATCTTAAATTAACCCATCTAAATTAATCTATGTATTGTCATGAGGCTGTGGCTTACCGGGTAAAGTTTCAGCATCTGTCTCCATTGGGGATCCATGGCTTCTCTTAACTCAGCCTTATTTCTCTCAGCATTCAGCACAGTTTTCCCCAACTACCTCTGTTATACACTGCTATAGGTCCAAAGAAGTTTCTTTATTAATCAATGATATTCACAGCATACAGAGGAGAATCCCACATCATCTCTCCTTTTCTGTTTAAATAAAAAGGGAAGTTTTAACTTTAACACAGAAAAATTAAATATAAAAAACAGGAATCAAGCAAAAATTACAGTTACAATATTTATATGTACTTTATCTTTTATTATAATGAAAGAAAACTATAATTATAACTATTCTTCAACTCCATCAAAGACTCCAGAAGGCTCTAATGACTAAGTAAACAGGAAGTACATTGTAATCAATTTCCAAAACTCTAGAATTGACAGAGACATCTTGCTGCATTAACAGTCACCCAAAGTTCTTCTGTATTGTTGGGGCATCCATATTCAGCCTACAAGCCTGTAGGTTCTGACAGACTTTTCCACAAAGCAGGAAATTTCAAAAACTGTTCTACCTATATTGGTAGTTTGTCAGTCACTTTCTTCTATGTCCTGCAGAATGTCTTGCAGACACTTTCATGAAGCAGGAACACTGAAGGACCATCCTACCTTCTTTAGGCAAGTTCTCTGTGGGTCCTGCATGCCCAGTTCACAGAGAATACACTCAAGGAGTCCAGGCAAAAGCAGTCTCTTACCCAAATGGCTAACCAACATCATAAGGAGCCTCTTTGGTGCCCATCATCCTCTTGAAGTAGTTGGTACTGCCAGGAGCAGATGTATCTCATTGTCATGGAAAGGCTAAGCTTTTAAAACATTTTATTTGCCATATTTTGTAGGACTTTGAAAGGTTTGAATATTATCTATCTAAGGATAATATATCTCTATATACCTAGAAAAACTAACATAACCACAAGCTTGACTATTATTGATGAATCTCTATTAATATATGTTTCTTAAATAAACATTATATTTTTAAAAGAGCTGCATACACAATACCTTAATCAAGAGCAGAATTATATATATATAACAAAATTGACCTTAAGTTTGTATCAATAGACCAAGACCCATAACAATGCTAACCTTTATAGCATATCTCCCTTTAAATGTAAACAAATATTTATAAATAATATTTGGAAATTTGGGCATAGTTCTCTCCAAACTCCTTCCTGATTTTTGTTGGGCAAAGAAATTTTGGGGGGTCTTCATGGTGACCTTTCTGAGAGTCTTTGTCCATCAAACCACATTAGTCTGGAAGTATTCCAGAGGTTGTCATCCTCTGTGAAAACAAAAGAAGAACCTCTTTTCCAAAGAAACATTCCTTAGACCTAAATTTTGAAGTAAAGATACATTTTTGTTAGTTTATCTTATCAGCCCATACAATGAAATGTCTCTCTGTACTTAGCTCCTTCACAGTCAAAAATTTCAAAGAAAATACAATAATATACATAATCCAGATTCTCTGTGAATATCTTATCTGTAGATGGCTTATTTTTCTTTATGCTGTTACTTTTTATGCAAGTTTTCTCTGTCTCTTTAGAGACTTTGCTTTTTTTAAAAAAAAACATTTTCTTCTTTTTATAACTCTTTTTCTTCTCACTCCCATGCCTACATACATTTTAAAAAATACATTGTGTCTCATTTAGAGGACTTTTTAAAAATCTGTCTTTACTGTATATCTCTAATTATTTTCTGACCAGGATTGCTTCTAAAATGCTATATGGGCATGATTAGGGCCAATGGAGACTTGCCTGCTTCTCCACCCATTTTAGCATAGCAGTTGTTCACTGCCTCTGAGAGCCATTTATATTGTCCCTTCTCTGGGTGCACAGTGGGTCTATGATGCCATCAAGCAATTTTCCCAGACCCCATTTAAATGCTCTGTAGCCAGATCTCTTGAAAGAGTCAGAGTTTATGCTGGCAGCATTCCCCAGGTGCCATCTCAGAACCACACATTTATTTTCTACTGGTGAATCAGGAAGACCTCTCTTGAAGGAGCTGTGGCATGCTTCCCACAAACAGAGCAAGACACTGTGTTAAACTCTCATTTTCTGTGAATAGAATTCCTTTCCAGGCTTTCTCAGGTTTTACGTGAATTTAGTCAGCCACATTGGTCTGTCAATTTGTTGCAAGAGGCCACACAGCTGCTGAGAACAGAAATAATCACAAAGAAATTATATAATTTGCAACACTGCTTGGCCAATAGCTTGAGTGTATCTATGACTAACACATATCTTAAATTAACCCATCTCCATTAATCTGTATATATATCACCATGAGGCTGTGGCTTACCAGGTAAAGTTCCCACATCTGTCTCCAGTGAGGCTACATAGCTTCTCTTAACTCTGCCTTCTTCATCCCAGCATTCAATATAGTTTTCCCCATCTAACTTTATTCTGTGCTGCTATAGGTCCAAAGCAGTTTCTTTATTCATTAAGCAATAAAAGCAACCCATAGAGAGAAGCACCAATCTTTTTTGTTTGCTCATTTGGTTTTTCAATTTAAAACTTAAATATGAGAAAATGCTGAAATACTGACTTTTTATAAAACTTTAATTAATTTAAAATTTTATGAGTGAAGTACAATTTAAAACTTGGGAAAAATTAAGTTGATAAAGACAATATTTTTTTTATTTTACCTGTAAAAAAAACTTTGGCATGTAAATTCGAATGTTGGTACATTGTTTCTATATATTCATGCCTATATAAGTAACACAGAACTATTTTATATATAACACAATAGCTTTTTTGGTAAAATATAATTTAATTTGATGATTTTGATGATGTATATTTTATCCACTTCATAATTTCATTTAGTTTTGGTTTTGGCTGCTATGAGACACAAGTGATATTTTTCTTCCACAGGCCTATTGGTTTCTGGATATGTGCAAAGGGTCAGGGAAGTAATTTGTTGTACAATGAATAAGCATCCTAATGTTTGATTTACCACCTGGAAGTAATTGCCACACATAAATTATATCAGAGTGAGACCAGAGATTATGAAAATTGTAGTGCACCCATAAGAGAAGTGGTTATGTGGTGTTCTAGTTTATTTTGTCTTGGTGTGACAAACAACATAAACCAATGCAACATAGATGTGAGATGAATTTATTTCATTGTACACTTCCAGTTTATAGTTGATTATTGAGGAAAGTCAGGGCAGGAACTCAAGTAGGTAGCCTGAAGATAGGGACCACAGAGGAATACTGTTTGCTTTTTTTGTTGAATGGCTTATTCATGTTTCAATAGGCTTGTTATACATCACATTTAAATTAAAAGTGTGATTATATAGTCATTCCTCATTTTGTTAATTTTTGGATACTTTATTTTGTACAACCTTTGCTCCTTTGACCTTCTTATATGCTTTTTTGTAGTTAATAAACTTTATATTTATAAAGTTTTAGTAACTCTTCTTATTCTTCTGTGTATCATTTCTGCTGAGTTTTTTCTTTAGTGTGATTTTTTTTTTTACTGGAGTTATCAACCTTCCACTTATAGTGAAGGATGTACTGAACCCATATTAAAGAACCAGTGAATATAACCTCTTATTTTCTTGTTTTATAGGATATTAATTTCTTTTTATCATAAATGATAGCTTGGTTTGGAACAATGTTCTTGCAATTAGTTGCCTAATATTTACCAAGAGCTCTAGGTGGTCGGTACATAGTTGCAGATGGATGGCTTTAATCTGTTTCCACAGGCTGATTGGTGGCAGGTATGCTGTATAATACCCAACATCACACTAAGTATATTGGTGCAGTCATGGAGCACACATCAATGTCCTAAGTCTATTAAGTATACAATCTACTCTATTCAAGTTGGATGAATTGACTATCAGTAATTAATAGCAATACTCATAGATAAATTTGTTTAGCCTTAGAATGCTATCTTGCCAAATTGAGCTTTCTAGTGATTTCCTGAAGCTCAGTGTAGGACAGCCTCCTAATGTTAAGGATTCAGAGATGTGACAACCTGAGACAACTCTAGGAAAATCTGTGTAGTACAAACTACACAACTACTTCTGTTGATAATGAAGTCTACTTGTTTTGTTTGCATAGCTGCTGGAGACAACTGCCCAATTGTTTCACAGGACCATCAGATTCATAAGATGTGAGATAAAGTGTGATGGACTGTGTCTATTGGATAACTTATTTATGATGATTTCCAAGCAGGAACTGTGCTTTGGATCCACAAGGATTACAGCCTTCTCCAAGAACAAATGTTTCAAGTATGTTTGATATTAGTAGGGACTAGTAGAAAGTTCCTGTTTAGTATTCTCTACTGAGGAAAGTCATTCTGTTCAGGAACATTACTAATTAGAGAGATAAAAGTGATACTATAGGCTCAGTTTTCTTCTCTATAAGATCGCTAAGTGAGTTAATGCTTTGATGCCTCTGCAAAATCATTATTGCACTAAGCTTTGCCTCAGCCACTGCAGTGATACAGCTTGATGTGGGAGGTCCTTCTGTATATGTGTTGCTTTTATTGGTTAATGACTAAAGCTGTTTTAGCCTATTGCAGGGCAGAATATAGCCAGACTGGAAGAGATATATAGAGAGGAAGCAGAGTCAGAGAGACACCATACAGCTGCAGAAGGATACAAATACCCTGGAACATTACCGGTAAACTGTGAGCCTCATGGTACATTATAAAATAATAGAAATGGGTTAATTTCAGTTGTAAGAACTAACTAGGAATATGCTATACTTATTGGTAAAACAGTGTTTTAATTAATAGAATTCCTGTGTGATTATTTCTGGTCTTGGTGGCCAGGAAACAGACAAGCAGCCTCTGGCTACAGATTGTCGTGCAAACATGGGCTGACTACACCCACATGAAATGAGAAATCTTAAAAAGAAACTCTTGACACACAAAAACAGAGTTTAGTGCAGCTTCTTAGTAGCCACAATTTTTTTCTATTTGCTGGTTGTGAGGAGGGGTGCTGCAACTTATTTAAGAGAGGTCTTCCTGACTTAGATTTGGCAATGAAGGAAGCACAGCTACTTTAGAGGAGGGTTTTCTGGTTCATGCTGTTTGTGGGAACAGTTCTGACTCTTTCAGGAGGCCAAGCACTTAAGTGGGGTCTATGAGCACACTGCAACTCTGGAGCTGGAGCAATGTACATGGTTGTCAGAGGCAGTGAATATGCCTCCACCATTTTTGATGGGGCAGAGCCAACAGACAAAGCTGCAGAGTTGGTCCAAGCCATGCTCACTTAGCAATAAACAAACAAAACAAAAACCAACCAAACAAAACAAAACAACAAGAACAAAAGTATTCCTGGTCATAAGATAATTACATACACAAATGTAATAAAGTCAGACTCAGACAGAAATAAACCTCTAAAGGATTCATAGTGTGTTTAAAAATGTATATAGGGTTAAGATAGAGAAGAAAAAGAATATAGAAAAAATAAAATCTGTGAAGACACAGAGTACAGACAGTCATATATTAAAGGAGTAAAGAAAAATAAGACACATAAAGATAAAAAATATACAGAGAGTCTGGATTATGTATGTTATTGTGTTTTCTTTGTATGTTTTCACTGTGAGTGTGCTAAGTACTGAGAGACATTTCATTGTACAGGTTGTTAAGCTAAACCAACATATGAATTTAAACATATCTTGACTTAAAATTTTGGGTCTAAGGTTATGTTGCTTTGGAAAGAGATTCTGCTTTTGTTTCCACAGAGGATAAGAACCTGCAGATTCCTTCCAGACTAACGTGGTTTGATGGAACAAGACCCCCCCAAATGGTCTCTGTGAACCCTAAAAAATACTTCACCCAAAAAACAGCAGGAAGAAATTTGGAGAGACCTATGTCCTAATTCCCAAATTTTGTTTATAAATGTTTATTTATATTTATAGTGGGTATACTACAGAGATGAATACTTTGCAATGATGTGGATCTTGATTTATTGATACAAATTTAAGGTCAATTTTGTTATATGTGTATTTCTTCTCTTGGTTAAGGTATTGTGTTTGTGTAGCTCATTTAAAAATGTAATATATAATTAAGAAATATGGATTAATAGATAGTTATTTATAATAATCAATCTTGTAGTCATGTTAGTTAGGTTTTCTAGAAGTACAAAGATATATTTCAGATGGGTAGGTATTCTTCATATCTTTCAAAAACTTACAGAATATGGCATTTAAAATATTTTAAGAACTTAGGAATTTTTATGACAGTGAGACACATCTGCTCCTGGTAGCACCAATCTACTTCAAGAGGATGTTGGGTACCAAAGAGGCTCCATATGGAGGTTTTTTTTATAGCCATTTGGGCAAGAAAATGCTCTTGCTTGCACTGCTTGATGATATGCAGTATAAACTGAATATACAGGACCCGCAGGTAAATGACTGCTAGACTTGCCTACAGAAGATGAGACAGTCTTTCAGGGTTCTTGCTTCATGAAAGAGTATGTTAGACATTTTGCAGGACACAGATAAAAGCATCTGATGGACTTTGCAATTAAAACACAAAATAGACCTTCAAATTTCCTGCTTCATGAAACAGTCTGCCAGATATTATAGGCCTGTAGGCTGAAGATGGATGCCAAAACATTAAAGAACAACTTTGTGTGACTGTCAAGATAGGGGACATCTCTGTAATTCTAGAACATTGGAAGTTGCTTACAAGGCACTTCCTATTTACTTAGGTAATAGCATATCCTTTGGGCTCTTTGAAGACTTGAAGACAGATAGTTATAGTTCTCTTTATTTATGATAAAAAGATAAACTAAATATGATATTTTAGACTCAGAAAGAAATATTATAACTATAATTCTTGCTTGATAACTATTATACAACTTCAAATACTCAGCATCATTCCTGCCTATGAATATCCCTAAACTCCAGGCATCTCCAACTACCACCTTTGCTACCTCATGTCCTATGCCCAAGGTGCACCAAACTAACCATCAGCACTTGTTTGGAAAAATTACATCATGTAATGATTTCCTGTCTGGGGTAAATGCTACACGCTCTGTCCTTGTATATATAATTTTACTCTGTTAAAGTTAAAACCTTCCTATTTAATTATATAGAAAAGAGGAGATGACATGGATTGTCCTGCTATATATGTGCTGCTTTTATTGGTTAATTGGCAGAATATAGCCAGGCTGGAAGATATATATATAGAGAGAGGGGGAGGGAGAATAGGCAAAGTTAGAGAGATATCAAGTAGCTGCTGAAGGATACAAATGCCTAGGAAATTTACCAGTAAATCAAAAGCATCATGATAAAATAGAAAATGCTTACTTTAAGTTATAAGAGCTAGATAGGAATACGCTAGAGTTATTGGCCAAGAAGAATTTTAATTAATATAATTTTGGTGTGATTATTTTTGGTCTGGTATCTGGGAAACAGATGAGCAACCTATGTCTTTGATAGTTACCATTTCTCTTTGTTTAGTGCTTTATGTTATAAATGGATTCATATCAGACTTATAATATTATGCCACATTACTGGTATCATGACCTCATAGTTTTTGCCAAAAAAGTGAGTCATTGTTAATATTTTATCCTTCTTTATTTTCATTGTTTTTATTGAGTTATATATTATTCTCAACTCCACTCCTTTACCCCCTTTCTTATTTCCTCTCTGATGATCCCTATGCTCCCAATTTACTCAGGAGATCTCGTCTTTTCCTACTTCTCATGTAGATTAGATCTTTTTATGCCTCTCTTAAGTACCTCTTTGTTGTCTAGGTTCTCTGGGATTGTGAATTGTAGGCTGGCTTTCCATTGCTTTATGTCTAAAAGTAACTTACATGTGAATACATATATTATTTGTCCTTCTGGCTTGACATTACTTCACTCAATATTATGTTTTCTAGACTGATCCATTTGCCCACAAATTTCAAGATGTCATTTTTTCCCACTGTGTAGTACTCCATTGTGTAAATATACCACATCTTCTTTATGCATTGTTTAGTCAAGGTACATTTAGGTAGTTTCCAGGTTCTGGATATGACAAACAATGCTGCTATGAACATAAGTGAGCTCATGTCCTTGTGGTATGATTGAGCATCCTTTGGGGATATACCCAAAAGTTGTATTGAAGGGTCTTGAGGTAGGTTGTTTCCTAGTTTTCTAAGAAATCATCATACTGATTTCCAAAGTGGCTGTACCACTTTGGACTCCCACCAGCAATAGAGTGGTTTTCCCTTTACCCCACATCCTCTCTATCATAAGCTGTCATCAGTTTTTTTTTTTATCTTGGCTATTCTTACAGGTATAAAATGGAATCTCAGAGTGGTTTTGATTTGCATTTCTCAGATGGTTAAGGATGCTGAGCATTTACTTAATTGTCATCCATCCATTTTATATTCATCTGTTGAGAATTCTTGTTTTAGGTCTGTACCACATTTTTTATTAGATTATTTCTTCTTTTGATGTCAAGTTTCTTGATTTCTTTGTGTATTTTGGAGATCAGTTGTCTGTCCAATGTGGGGTTGGTGAATATCTTTTCCCATTGTGTAGGCTGCCTTTTTGTGTTGTGGACTATGTCCTTTGCTTTACAGAAGCTTCACAGTTTCAGAAGGTCCCATTTATTAATTGTTTCTCTCAGTGTCTGTGCTACTGGGGTTCTATTTAGGAAGTGGTCTCCTGTGCCAATGTGTTCAAGTGTATTTCCCACTTTCTTTTTTTTGAGTTTCAGTGTGGTTGGCTTTATGTTTAGGTCTTTGATCCAATTTGTTCAAGTGTACTTCCACTTTTTCCTCTTTGAGGTTCAGTGTAATTGGTTTTATTCTAAGTTCTTTGATTCATTTGTACTTGAATTTTGTGTATGGCAATACCTATAGGTCTATTTTTTATTTTTTTACATGTTGATATCAGTTATGTCAGCACCATTTGTTGAATATGCTTTCTTTTATCCATTTTATAATTTTTTGCTTCTTTGTCAAATATCAGGTGTTCATATGTATATGGATTGATATCCATGTCTTTGAATCAGTTCCATTGGTCCTACTGTCAGTTTTTATGCCAGTACCAGGCTATTTTTCAGTACTGTAACTCTGTAAGTAGAGTTTGAAGTCAGGGATTGTATTATTTCAGAAAGTCCCTTATTGTACAGGATTGCTTTGCCTATCCTGAGTTTTTTGCTTTTCCATAAGAGGTTGAGTACTGCTCTTTTGAGATCTGTGAAGAAATTTGTTGGGCTGCTGTTATTTTAGTTTTCATTGTTGGTGATGTTATTGTCTGTGTTATTAACATTTTTTGGATTTGTTGCTGTGAGATCTTCTACTCTCTGTGTTTTCATGAATGTAGCTAACTTCCTTGGGTTGGAAATTTCCTTATAGTACTTTGTGTAGTACTGGGTTTTTGGATTTGTATTGGTTAAGTTTGGTTCAGTCATAGATTTTTTTTGTTCATCTATGGTAATTGAGAGCTTTGATTTATATAGTATTCTGGCCTGGTATCTGTGGTCTTTTAATATCTGCATATTGCTTGTGAAGGATTTTCTATCTTTTATTGTTTCCATTGCAATTCAAGAGAAATTCTGATAGGTCTGCCTTTATGTGTTACTTGGACTTTTTCATTTACAATTCTTAATATTCCTTCTTTATTCTGCATTGTTAGAATATTGATTATCATGTGGTGAGGGAATTTTTTATTTGTTTCAGTCTATTTGGTGTTCTGTAACTTCTTGTATCTTCATATGATTATCTTTCTTTAGTTTGGGAATGTGTTCTTCTATGATTTTGTTGAATATATTTTCTGTGATTTTGAGTTAGACTTCTCCTTCTTCTATCCCTATTATTCTTAGGTTTGGTCTTCTTTTGGTGTCCCATATTTCCTGGATATTTTGTGTTAAGCTTTTGTTAGATTTAATGTTTTCTTTGACTGATGATTCTATTTCTTCTATCATATCATCAATGGCTTGAGATTCTCTTTTCCATCTTTTATTCTGCTATTAGTGCTTCTATTTGTGGTTCCTAATAGTTTTTCCATATTTTCTGTTTCCAGAATTCCCTTGGTTTGTTTTATCTTTATTATCTCTATTTTAGTTTTCAAGTCTTAAATCATTTCTTTCACCTGTTTGATTGCTTTTTCTTGGTTTTATTTAAGTTTTCTTTAATTTCTTCCAATTTTTTGTTTGTCTTTTCCAATATCTGCGAGGGAAATTTTCATTTCCTCTATAAGTATCTCCAAAATTCTCCTAAAGTTATTTTTAGGTCATATTCTTCTGTTACATCTGTAGTTGGCTATTCAACTCATGCTTTTTTATAATCACTAGTTTCTGTTGGTACCTCATTTCCCTTTGTGGTGTTGAGTGGGTTCTTACCTCATCTACCCATCTGTTCATCTGATTGGGGCAGTTGGGATTGTGTCCCTGGTAACCATTCCTTTAGATGCCAGTGGCTCCAAGGATCAGATGGTTGTTTCATGTGGGTGAGTTGGGTCCATGTTTTCAGTCATCCCAGAGGTCACTTGGCATTCCCAGGGGTCCTTGGCACTCTCAGAGGTTGCTTGGTATTCTTGGAGGTTACTCTGCAATCCCATATGTCCCTGGCTCAGACCTGCTCCCACAAAGTTTGCAGGCCTAGACCTGGTTCTGAGGAGGCCATTGGCTCAGGCCTGCTGCCACAGAGTTTGCTCACTCAGGCATGCAGCTTCAGAGGTGACTGGCTCTCGCCTGGTCCAACAGAGGTTGTTGACTCAGGTTTCTTCCCTTGGAAGTCACTCATAATATCTGTTCCTACTGTTGTTGCTGGCTTTGGCCTGCTCTTGCAGAAGTTGCTCACTTACATCTAGTCCTGTAGACATCCCTCAATCAGGACTGCTCCTGCACAGGTGACTGGTTTGGGCCTGCTCAAGCAGGCTTCACTGGCTTGGTCCTGCTCCCCATGAGTTCCTGGTCTGGGCCTGGTCCCAAGAAAGTCACAGGCTGGGGCCTGCTCCTGTGGAGCTTGCTTCTTCAGGCCTGGATCCATGGCGATCACTGGCTTGGGCTTGCTCCTGCAGTTTGCTGGCTCAGACTTTTCCCACTAATCTTTGAGTTTAATTTTCCGTAGCATTTTATAGACAGTTATTACCTATATAATATGCTGTTCAAACTTTTAAAGAGTCACATTAAATCTATGGATTAATTGAGCAGAAAAGTGTTACTATTTTAATATTGCTTCTTACTCCGAATAGGGATAGTATTAGTCTCTATCTAATTGCTCTTTAAAATATCAATAGAGTTTTATTATTTCCTACAAAGAAGTGTTGAATATAATTTATTTTATTTGAACTTTGGAAGTTTGATAATTGATTCTAGTTTTTAAAGGATGAATTTTAGCTGTTTATATTTTATAAACTGCACCTGACCTTGGAATGTTAAATTTATGATACCCAGAAAATTATCAAGTTTACTATATTTTCATGTAAGTTATTTTGGTATATCTACATAGATAATCATTTTGCTTTCAACCACAGGCAGCAAAATGATTTTATCTTCAATAGTCATTACCTAAACTTTTTTCTGTTTTCACTTTGTTTAAACCAAATTATGACATAGAATAACATTGTCAACAACAACCAGAACAACAAAACAAAAAAGCTTTGCATTTGTTCTGAACAAAATCTGTCAGTTCTGGAATTGTAGTATGAGGAGTGGGCCACATTCCCAGCACCCAGCTAGCTTAACTCCCAAAATAACCACACAAAAATTGTATTAATTAGATTACTGCCTGGCCCATCATATCTAGCCTCTTATTGGACAACTCTCACATCTTGATCTAACCCATTTCTATTAATCTGTTTTTGCCATGAGGTCATCTCTCTCTCTGCTCTCTTCCTCCCAGAATTCAGTTCTGTCCTCCCCACCTATCTAAGTCCTGCCCTATCAAAAGGCCAAGGCAGTTTCTGTATTCATCCAATGAAAGCAACACAAATACAGAAGGACCTCCTACACCATTTCGCTTTTCTGTTTAAACAAAAAAGGAAGGTTTTCACTTTAGCATAGTAAAATTACATATAACAAAACAGTTATCAAGCAAGAACTACAGTTACCATATTTATATCTACTTTATCTTTTATCATAACTAAGGAAAACTATAGTTATAACTATCCATTCTTCAACTCCATCAAAGACTCCAAAAGGATATAATATTACCTAAGTAAATGACAAGTAAGCAACTTCCAAATCTCTAGAAATGACAGAGACATCTTGCTGCCTGGACAGTCACCCAAAGTTATTTTGTACCATTGGGGCATCCATCTTCAGCCTACAGGCTCATATTACCCTACAGACATTTCCATGAACCAAGAAAATTCAAAGACAGTTCAGTCACTTTCTTCTGTATCCTGCAGAATGTCTCGCAGACTCTTTAAGGTCATCCCCAAAGGACCTTCTCACCTTTAGGCAAATTCAGCAGTCACCTCTCTGTGGGTACTGCATGTCCAGTGAAGCAGTCCAGGTAAGAGCAGTTTCTTGCCCAAATGGCTAATCAACTCCATAAGGAGTCTCTTCAATGCCCATCTTCCTCTTGAAGTAGATTGGTGCTGCCAGGAGCAGATGTGTCTCATTGTCATGAAAAGCCCTAAGTTATTAAAACATTAAATGCCATATTCTGTCATCTTTGAAAAATATGAAGAATGCCTATTTAACTGAAAGATATCTCTATATGTCTAAAAAATCTAACTAACATGACTACAAACTTGACTATTATAGATGACTATCTATTAACCTATATTTCTTAATTATACATTTTTAAATGAACTACAAAATCACAATACCTTAATCAATATCAGAAATACATATATATAACAAAATTGACCTTAAATTCAAATATAAAGGTAAACCTATTAGAATTACACTTGGCTTCTCTGTGGAAACCATGAAGGCCATAAGGTTTGGATAGATGTGATGCAGACACTAAGAGACCATGGATGCAAGCCCAGGCTACTATACCCAGATAATCTTTCATTCACTGTCGATGGAGAAAACAAGATATTCCAGCACAAAAACAGATTTATACAATACGTAGTCACAAACTCAGCCTTACAGAAAGTACAAGAAGGAAAACCACAACACAAGGATGCCAACAATACCCACAATAACACAGACATCTTACAACCCTTCAGCAGCACAACTCAAAGAAGGAAAACACACAAACACTACCACCAAAAAAATAAACGGAGTTAACAACCACTAGTCATTAATATTACTTAATATCAATGGACTCAATTCACCTATAAAAAGGCACAGGTTAAGAGAAATGGATACAAAAACAGGATCCAACATTCTGCTGTTTACAAGAAACACACCGCAACCTCAAAGACAAATACTACCTCGGTGTAAAGGGTTGGGAAAAGGTTTTCTAATTAAATGGACATAAGAAACAAGAGTGTGTGGCTATATATATATCTCTAAAAAAAATTGATTTCAAAGTAAAATCAATCAGAAGACATGGAGGAGGACACTTCATACTTATAACAGAAAGTCTCAATCATGAATATCTATGCTCCTAATATAAAAGAACTAACATATGTAAAAGAAACAATACTAGAACTCAAATCACACATCAAACTCCATTTCAACACTTCTCTCTCACCAATGGACAGGTCAACCAGACAGAAACTTAGGAGAAATAAGGGAACTAACAGATGGAATGAATCAAATGGTCTTAATAGACATCTATATAATACTCCACCAAAATAGAAAGGAATATACTTTGTTTTCAGCATCTCATGGAACCTTCTCGAAAATTGATCATATACTCAGTAACAAGGAAAACATCCACAGAGACAATAAAATTGTAGTAAACACCTGTGTCTTATCAGATCAACATGGAATAAAGTTAGAATTTAACAATAATTCTACCTCCAGAAAGCCTACAAATTCATGGAAACTGAACAGTCAACTACTGAACCACCCCTGGGTCAAGGAAGAAATAAAGAAAGAAATTAAAGTCTTCCTTGAATTCAACGAAAATAAAGACAAAACATAACCAAACTTTGGGACACTATGAAAGCAGTGCTAAGAGGAAAGTTCATACCACTTAGTGTCCATATAAAGAAAATGGAGAAAGCTCACATTAGAGACTTAACAGCACACCCGAAATCCTTAGAAAAAAAGAAGCAGACTCATCCAGGAGGAGTAGAAGCTGGAAATAATCAAACTGAGGGCTGAAATTAACAAAATAGAAACACAGAAATCAATGCAAAGAATCCATGAAACAAAGAGCTTGTTCTTTGAGAAAATTAACAAAATTGACCAACCCCTATGCAAAGGAATCAAAAGGCTGAGAGAGAACATGCAAATTAAAAAGATCAATAATGAAAAGGGGGACATAACAACAGACACTGAGGAAATTCAGAGAATCTTTAGGTCTTACTACAAAAGCCTGTATGCCTCAAAATTGCAAAAGTGAAAGAAATGGACATTTTTAGATTAGTACCATATACCAAAATTAAAGCAAGCCTAGGTAAACAATTTAAATAAACGGACAAGTAACGAGAAAATAGAAGCTGTCATCAAAAACCTCCCAACTGAAAAAAGCCAAAGAGCAGATGATTTTAATGCAGAATTCTACCAGAACTTCCAAGAAGAGCTAATACCTATACTCCTTACAGTGTTCCACATAATAGAAACAGAAGAGTCATTGCCAAAATCTTTTTATGAAGCTACACTTACCCTGATACCAAAACCACAGAAAGACTCAACCAAGATATAGAATTACAGACCAAACTTAGTCATGAACATAGATGAAAAGATTCTCAATAAAATACTGGCAACCAGAATCCAAAAACACATCAAAAAATCCATTATGATCAAGTAAGCTTCATCCCAGAGATGCAGGGCTGGTTCAACATACAAAAATCTACAAAATTCAACACCCCTTAATGATAAAGGTCTTGGAGAGATTAGGAATAAAAGGACTATACCTAAATATAATAAAAGCAATAAACAACAAGCCGACAACTAACATCAAATTAAATGGAAAAATCTCAAAGCCATTCCAGTAAAATCAGGAAGAAGACAAGGCTGTCCACTGTCTCCATATCTCTTCAATATAGTGCTTGAAATTCTAGCAATAGCAATAAGACAACAATATGATATCAGGAGGATTTGAATTGGAAAGGAAGAAGTCAAGCTTTCGTTATTTGCAGATGATATGATAGTGTATATAAGTGACCCCTAAAACTCTACCAAAGAAATTCAATAGCTGATAAATATCTTCAGTGATGTGGCAGGATACAAGATCAACTCAAAAAAATCAGTAGCCCTACTATACACAAAGGATAAAGAAGCAGAGAGGGAAATCAGAGAAACATCACCTTTTACGATAGCCACAAATAGCATAAAGTATCTTGGGGTAACACTAACCAAGGAAGTGAAAGGTCTATTTGACAAGAATTTTAAGGCTTTGAAGACAGAAATTGAAGAGGATACAAGAAAATGGAAGGATCTCCCATGCTATTGGATTGGTAGGATCAACATAGTAAAAATGGTAATTCTACCAAAGACAATTTATAGATTCAATGCAATCCCCATCAAAATCCCAACAAAATTCTTCACAGACCTTGAGAGAACAATAATAAACTTTATATGGAAAAACAAAAAGCACAGGATAGCCAAAACAATCCTATACATTAAAGGAACTTCTGGAGGCATTACCATCCCTGACTTCAAACTCTATTACAGAGCTACAGTAATGAAAACAGCTTGGTTTTGGCAAAAAACAGAAACGTTGACCAATGGGATCAAACCGAAGACTCGGATATTAATCCACAAACATATGAACACCTGATTTTTGACAAAGGAGCCAAAATTATACAATGTAAGAAAGAAAGCATCTTTAACTAATGGTGCTGGCATAACTTGATGTCAACCTGTGGAAGAATGAAAATAGATTCATATCTATCACCATGCACAAAACTCAAGTCCAAATGAATTAAAGACCTCAATATAAATCTGACCACACTGAACCTGATAGAAGACAAAGTGGGAAGTAGCCTGCAATCCATGGGCACAGGAGACTACTTCCTATGTATAACCCCAGTGGCACAGACAATAATAACAGCAATGAAAAAATGGGACCTATTGAAATTGAGAATCTTCTGTAAAGCAAAGGACACAGTCATTAATACAAAAAGGCAACCTACTGAATGGGAGAAGATCTTTACCAACACCATATCAGACAAAGGTCTGGTCTCTAAAATATATAGAACTCACAAAAATAGACATTTAAATTCTAAATAACCCAATAAAAATGGGGTACTGAACTGAACAGGGAATTCTCAACAGAAGAAATTTAAATGGCCAAGCGATACTAAAGGTCATTTTCGACTTCTTAGCGATCAGGGAAATGCAAATGAAAACAAAAATATAGTGCTTGAAATTCTAGCAATAGCAATAAGACAACAATATGATATCAAGGGGATTTGAATTGGAAAAGAAGAATTGAAAGGTACCATCTTACACCTTTCAGAATGGCTAAAATCAAAAACACCAATGATAACCTATGGTGGAGAGGATATAGAGTAAGGGGAACACTCATCCATTGCTGATGGGAATGCCAACTTGTGCAACCACTTCGGAAATCAGTGTGTCAGTTTCTCAATAATTTGGGAGTCAACCTACCTCAAGATCCACCAATACCACTCTTGAGTATGTACCCAAGAGATGCCCAATCATATTACAAAAGCATTTGTTCAACTATATTCATAGCAGCAATATATGTAATAGCCAGAACCTGGAAACAACCTGGGTGCTCCTCAATGGAAGAATGGATAAAGAAAGTGTGGCACATCTATACATTAGCATACTACTCAGCAGTAAAAAACAATGACATGTTGAATTTTGCATGCAAATGGATGGAAATAGAAAACACTATCCTGAGTGATATAACCGAGACCCAAAAAGATGAATATGGTATGTATTCACTCATTAGTTGATTCTAGCCATAAACAAAGGACATTGACCCTATAGTTCGTGAACCTAGAGAAGCTAAATAATACGGTGAACCCAAAGAAAAACATATATAGATCCTCTTGGAAACTGGAAGCAGACAAGATTTCCAGGCAAAAGTTGGGAGCATGGGGCTGGGGTATGGGAAAGGGGAGAGGGGGAGAGTGAAGGGAGAAGGGGAGGATTAGGGAGTGCTTGGGGGAGTTGGATTGTTGAGATGGAGGAATGGTGAACATAGGAGCAGGGAAGAAGACATCTTCATTAAGGGAGCCATTTTAGGGTTGGCAAGGTACTTGGCTTGAGGGGGGTTCCTAGGTGTCCATGGAGATGTCCCCAGCTGGGTCATTGGGCAGCAGAGGATGGGTGCATGAACTGGCCTTGCCCCATAATCACATTGATGATTATCTCGAATATCACCATAGAATCTTCATCTGGCCATGGATGGAGATAGAGACTGAGACCCACATGGGAGCACTGGACTGAGCCCCCAAGGTCCAGTTGAAGAGCAGAAGGAGGGAGAAGATGAGCAAGGAAGTCAGTACCGTGAGGGGTTGGTCCACCCACTGAGACAGTGTGCCTGATCTAATGGGAGCTCACCAAAGCCAGTTGGACTAGGACTTAACAAGCATGTGATCAAACCAGACTCTCTGAATGTATCTGACAATGGGGGCTGACTGAGAAGCCAATGATAATGACACTGGGATTTGTCTCTACTGCATGTACTGGCTTTTTGGGATCCTAGTCTGTTTGGATGCATACCTTCATAGGCCTGGATGGTGGGGGGAGGGCCTTGGACTTCCCACAGGGCAGGGTACCCTGCCCTCTCTTAGGACTGAAGAGGAATGGGGAGGGAGAGTGTGAGGGAAATGAGGGGAGGGGAGGAAGTGGAAATTGTGAATGGTATTATTTATAAAGTAATAAAAATTTTAAAAAAGAAACAAAAAAATCAATGAGATTGACAAACTACTATTCAAATTAACTGAAAAGCAAAGAGATGATATTGAAATTAACAAAATCAGAAACAAAAGGGGACATAACAACAGACAATGAGGAAATCCAGACAATCATTAAGATTGATCGGATTTCATAACCCACTACTCTGCAAATATGGAATATCTTTTAGAAATGAAAGAATGGCTTCATAAATAACATGTATAAAAATTAAACCAAGATCTGATGAGTACTTTAAACACAAATATCAACGCTAAGGAAATAGAAATGGTCATTAAATGTCTCCTAATTAAAAAAAGATCATAGCCATATGGTTTCATCTCAAAATTCTACCATATTATCAAAGAAGAGCTAATAACTGTACTCTTCTAATTATTCCAAGAAATAGAAATATCAGGAATATTGCTAAATTCATTTTATGAGGCCACAGTTACCATGTTACCCAAACTACAAAATGACTTGATAAAGATTGTTAATTATAGACAAATTTCCCTTATGATCATTGATGTAAAAATAACAAAATTCTTTCAAAAGAAATCCAAGAACACATCAGAAAGATCATCAATTATTATCAAGTGAGTCTCTTCACAAGGATTTAATTATGGCACAACATAGTAAAATCTGTCAATGTAATCCACCATATAAACAAATTGAAAGAAAAACATCACATTAGCTGTTGAAAAACCTTTGACAAATTCCAACACCACTTCTTGATAAATGTCTTAAAGAGATCAGAGATACAAAGAAATTAACTAAATATATTAAAATCAATATATAGCAAGCCACCATCCAACAACAATTTAAATTGAGAGAAACTCAAAGTAATTCTATTAAAATCTGGAACAAGAAAAGAATGTCTATCTCTCCATATCTACTCAATATAGTACTCAAATTCTAGTTAGAGCAATAAGAAGACAAAAGGAGATCAAGGAAATACAATTTGGAAAAGAAGATGTCAAAGTTTCTACTTGCAGATGATATGTTAGCACACATAACACACCTGAAAAATTCTACTAGGGACTACTGCAAAATAATAAACACCTTCAACAAGTAGCAGGATAAAAGACTACCTAAAAACATCAGTAGTCCTTTTATATACAAATGATTTAAGGGCTGAAAAATAAATTAAGGAAAGAGAACTCTTCATAATAGCCACAAAATTCTAAAATATATTGGAATAACTCAAATGAAGCTATATAATGAAGAATGTAATTGGAGAAGATCTGATAAGTCTGAAAGATATACCATTAACATAGATAAGAAAGGTTATCATAATCAAATTGTCCATTTTACACAAAGCAATCTACAGATTCAATGCAATCCCCATCAAAATTCTAAAACAATTATTTACAAACCTTAGAAGAGTAATACTCAACTTTATGTGGCAAAACTAAAATCACAGGATAGCTAAAACAAATTTTTACAATAAAAGAACTATGTTTGATCTTAAGCTCTACCACAGAGCTCTAGTCATAAAAATATCTTGGTATTGGCTTAAAAACAGATACACTGATCAAAAGAGTCAAATAAAAGACATAGACATGAGTATACACACCTATGGACACTTAATTTTTGACAAAAAGAAACTAAGTTTATACAATGGATAAATAAACCATCTTCAACAAATGGTACCATCATAACTGGAATTTGGCATGTCCAAGTGGATCAAAGATGTCAACATGAATCCAGTTAAACTGAATATGATTGACCAGAAAGTTGGAAATAGCCTTGCCTACATCAACACAAGAAACAACTTCCTGAATAAAACACCAGTAACAAGACACTAATATTGACAGTTAATAAATGGGACCTCATGAATCCATAAATCTTCTGTAAGGCAAGGTACACTTTCAATAGGAGAAAACAGGAGTCCAAAGAATGAGAAAAGATTTTTTTTACAAACCCATCTGACAGAGGGCTTATCTCTAAAATATATAATGAACTCAAAAAACTAGACATCACAAAAATAATTCATCCAGTTTAAAATGGGAGGCAGCATAAACAGAGAATTCTCAACAGATGAATCACAAATGGGAGAGAAATATTAAACATGTGTTCATCATCCTTAGCCATCAGGTAAATGCAAATCAAATGACTATGAGATTCCATCTTACACAGATTCCATCTCTCAGAATGACTAATATCAAAAACACAAATGACATCTTATGCTAGACAGGATGTGGAACTAGGGAATCATTCTGTCATTGCTGTTGTGAGTGCAAACTTGAACAATCAATTTCGAAATAATTATGGAATTTTATCAGAGAATTGGCAGACAATCTACCTCAAGACCCAACTATACTACTCTTGGGAAATACTCAATATTTCTACAAGGACACCTGCTCAGCTATATTCATAGCAACTATGGATAGAACTAGAAAAGATCATCCTGAGTGAGATAAAGTAGGCAGAAAGACAATCACAGTATTTACTCACTCATAAGTAGATATAAACTGTAAAGGATAATTATGGTACAATCGATAAAACCAGAGAGGCTAAGTGATGTAAGGAGCCCGCTTGTTGGTTCCTGGATGCTCAGCCCCAAAATAACCACAGAGAAACTGTACTAATTAAATCACTGTTTGGTCCATTAGCACAGCACCATGGCTGTGGCTTACCTGGTAAAGTCCCAGCATCTGTCTCTGGAACTTCTCCTAACTCTGCTTCTCCCTAACTCTGCCCTTTTTCCTCCCAGATTTCAGTTCAGTTTTCACCATCTAGCTTTGTTCTGCCCTGCTTTGCTATAAACTCAAGATAGTTTCTTTATTAACCAATGGTGTTCACAGTATACAGAGGGGAATCCCACATTACCTCCACTTTTCTGTTTAATAAAAAGAAGGTTTTAATTTTAACATAGTAAAGTTACATATAACAAAACAGTTATCAAGCAAGAATTGCAGTTACAATATTTATATCTATTTTATCTTTCATCGTGACTAAGGAAAACTATATCTATTCTTTAATTTCATCAAATACTCCAGAAGCATAAAATATTACCTAAGTAAACTGGAAGTGAATTGTAAGCAATTTCCAAAATTCTAGAATTGACAGAAACATCTCGCTACCTGGACAGTCACCCAATGTTCTTCTGTACTGTTGGGGCATCCTACAGGCCCATAGTATCTGGCAGACTTTTCCACAAAGAAGTAAATTTCAAAGACAGTTCCACCTATATTGGTAGGTTTGCAGTGACTTTATTCTGTATCCTGCAGAATGTCTGCCAGTCTTTTTTATGAAACAGGAACCCTGAAGGACAGTCTCAACTTTATGCAATTTCAGCAGTCATTTCTCTATGGGTCCTTCATGTCCAGTTCATCAAACAGTCCAGGCAAGAGCAGTCTCCTGCTCAAATTGCCAGAAAACTGCACAAAGAACCTCTTTGATGCCCATCTCCCTCTTGAAGTAATTGGGGCTGCCAGGAACAGATGTGTCTCATCGTCATGATAAGTCCTAAATTCTTAAAACATTTTAAATCCCATATTCTGTAGTCTTTGAAAGGTTTGAAAAATACATATCTATCTGAAATACATCTGTGTACATTTAGAAAATTTAATTGACAGGACTACAAGCTTGACTGTTATAGATGATTATCTCTTAACCTATAATTATACATTATATTTTCAAATGAGCTGCACAAACACAATACCTTAATAAAGAGCAGAAATATACATATATACAGTATAACAAAATTGACCTTAAATTTGTATCAATAAACCAAAATCCATACCAATGCAAATCCCTATAGCATATCCCCCTTTAAATGTAAAGAAACAATCATAAACAATTATTTAGGTAATTTGGGCATATTTATCTCCACACTGCTTCCTGCTTTTTGTTGGTTAAAGTAATTTTGGAAGTGTTTATGGCTCCCTTTCAAGGGGCCTTAGTCCATCAAACAACACTAGTCTGGAAGGATTCCACAGGTTCTCCTCCTTTGTGGAAACAAAAGAAGAATCTCTTTTCCAAAGCAACATATTCTTAGATACACATTTTGAAGTCAAGAAACTTTCAAAGTGTCTGTGCTGGCTTAGCCTAGCAGTCCATACAATAAAATATCTCTCTGTACTTAGCTCATTTACAGTAAAATATTCAAAGAAAACACAATAATATTCATAATCCACACTCTCTGTGTATATTCCATCTTTATGTGGCTTATTTTTACTCTATTATATTTTCTACAAGTTTAATATTTATTTCGTTATCTTCATTCCTTTAATCTATGACTATCTGTACTCTTTTATATTACATTTACTGTCTTTTACTCTTTCTCTTTTCTCTCCCAAGCCTACATACAATTTTTAAACACACTGTGTCTCATTTAGAGGTCTTTTATGTCTGAGTTTGTCCTATTGTGTATCTGAAATCATTTTCTGCCCAAGAGTACTTTTGAAAATGCTAAGCAGCTTGGTCTCAGCAGCCCTGGGTGCTGGCTCTGTCTATCGCAGGCTTTAAATATAATAGAGGTAATTCACCAAAGGTTCTAGGACTTCTGGGTGGGAGCCATCCTCACCATCTCAACTCTGGTAGCACCGTGCATCATATAAACCCTTTTTATCTGAGTGAAAGCTAAATCTGCCATGAAGCATACTGCACTGCCTGGATATATCTCTGTGTATGGAACCTGGAATCCACCATGCTTTCCTGCCTGTGCAATCCTAGCAGACTCAATCCCACTGACAGTCCAGGCAGGGAGTGCTGAGCCTGGTCATGGTTTCAGCTTCTTTCCTCCCAAGCCTGAGTGGGTACATAAGTTTCTGGACCCAAAGTGGGTGGCAGGCATCAATTCCAAAAAAGAACCAGAATTTGTGCTGGCATCATGGACCAGGAAGCAGCCAATTCATAACAGCTTGTTGTTTTTTTCTGCTACCACTGAACCAAGAAGACCTCTCTTATAGGA
This sequence comes from Ondatra zibethicus, assembly GCA_004026605.1. Lineage (NCBI taxonomy): Eukaryota > Metazoa > Chordata > Mammalia > Rodentia > Cricetidae > Ondatra > Ondatra zibethicus. The sequence continues at coordinate 44,596 of PVIU01012182.1, forward strand.
GCTGCAGTATGCAGCCAAAAAGCAAAGCCCATCCAGAAAAAAAAATGTGGCTAAACTATGTTTTTTTTTGTGTGTGTGTGTGCGTGTTTAGAATTCCTTTCCAAGCATTTTTTAGGTTTTACATGGATTTAGTCAACCACATTGGTGGACCAATGTGTTGTAGTAAGACCATGAAGGTGAATACATAGATCTCCCTGGGAGGTGGAAGAGGGTATCTCCAGGATAAACTTGGGGCATGTCGAGAAGGGGACTTGAGGGATTGGTTTGATGGGTGGAATGATAGGGAGATGGTACAAGAGATGGTAGAAAATGGAGGATTTATGGGATAGGACAGAAGCTTGATACAAAGCAAATTCTCACAAGTCTACAAGGATGTTCCCAGTTAAGAATCCTGGCAGCTGTGAATGTTTAACCTGAAGTGGTCATCCCCAGTGATCAGATTGGTAACTCCCCTTAGATGCATTCAGAAAGCCTTTATCCAGTGATTGACGGAGGCATATGATGTGAAATTCCTCTCTGTAAACTGTGAATTTATTGTACTACCAATGGTTAATAAAGAAGCTGCTTTATGCAATGGCAGGGCATAATATAGCTAGCCAGTAAGGTCAAACTGAATACAGAGAGAAAGAAGGCAGAGTCAAAGGAGACAATGTGAGTAGCTATCGAAGAAGCAAGATGTGAGGTATGACCCTCATGCTAAAATATAGACTAATACAATAGTTTAATAGTTTAATTTTAGTTGTAATAGGTAGTTAATAAGACTGAGCTAATAGGCCAAGCAGTTTGTAATTAATATTAAGTCTTAGAGTGGTTATTTGGGAACTGGCAGGCAGGATAGAAACCTCAAGCTGCAGGCATAGCTAGAGAACAAAGGAAAAACATTGGGCTGAGCTCCAATAGTCCTGCTGAGGAGAGCGAGGAAGGATCGTAGGATCCGGGAGGGAGGGTCATGGACATCATAGGTAAACCCACAGAAACAACTAGCTTGGCTAAGGGGAATTCACAGAGTCAAAATCAAAATCAGGGTTCTAGCATGAGACTGGCCTAGGCCCTTGGTGTAGGTGTTACAATTGTGCAACTTGTTCTATTTGTGATACTCCTGATAACAGGAGCAGTGGCTGTCTTTGGTGATTTAGCTTGTCTTGGGACCTATTTCTGATGTCAGATCGCCTTGCTCAGCCATAAAATAGCAGTAGGTGCTTAGTCTTATGGCAGCTTAATATGTCATGCTTTGCTAATACCCATGTCTGCTCCTTTATGAGTGAGCACAGAGAAGGAGTACATTGAGAGGGTACAAGGGGTAGATGGGGGAACAATTGGAAGGAAAGGATGGAAGGGAAGATGTTGTGATGTAAAATAAATAAATTAAATTTAAAAAAGAAAAAGGGGCACAGAAATAATAGGCTAAAAGGATAGATTATTGAATCTACTAAAAAGCAACTTCTAGTCTCAAATATTTTACATTTGTATGAATTTTTTATATTGATACAATTTTGCTCCAGTCTAGCCTTGGCCTTTGTTCAGGTCCTGAGGTTGGGAAGGGGCTTCTTAGCAAGAAAAACTTCTGGCCAGCAGGTGAATTGCACGTAAGTGGCCCCAAATATCTCAAGCAATCTTTATTTATACTTAAACAATGTTTTCTTATCAGGGTTGTTGTAGGAAGGCCGCTTGTTATTTCCTGGCCACTTAGCCCTGAAATAATCACACAAAACTATATCATTTAAATCACTGCTTAGCCCATTAGCTCTAACTTCCTATTCACTAACTCATATTTAAATTTAACCCATCTCCATTAATCTGTGCATCACCACAAGGTTGTGGTCTACCAGCAAAGTTTCAGAGCATCTGTCTCTGGAGGTGACTCTATGACTTCTCTCTTACTCTGCTCTTCTTTCTCCTAGCATTCAGTTTATTCTTCCCCACCTACCTAAGTTCTGCCATATCAACAGATCAAGGCAGTTTTCTTTATTAATTAATCAATTGTATTCACAGTACACAGAGGGGAATCAAACATCAGCTCCATTTTTTCTGTTTAAATAAAAGGAAAATTTTAACTTTAACATAGTAAAATTACATATAACCAAACAGGCGTCAACCAAGAATTATACTTACAACATTTATATCTACTTTATCTTTTATCATAATTAAGGAAAACTATAAATGTAACTATAAATTCTTCAACTCTGTCAAATTCTCCAGACAGATATACTATTACCTAAGTAACATTGTGAGCAACTTCCAAAACTCTAGAATTGACTGAGATATCTTTCAATTGTCCATTGACTGGGGCAGTCACCCAAAGTGCTTCTGTACCTTTGGTGCATCCATCTTCAGCCTACAGGCCCAAAGTATGTGACAGACTTTTCCATGAAGAAGTAAATTTCAAAGACAGTTCTGCCTATATTGGCAGTTTGTCAGTCACTTTTTTTCTGTGTCCTGCAGAATGCCTTGCAGACTCTTTCATGAAGTAGGAACCCTAAAGGACCTTCTCAACTTTAGGGAAGTTCAGCAGTCATTTCGCTGGGGTCCCTACATGTCCAGGTCATCGAGCAGTCCAGTCAAGAGCAGTTTCTTTCCCAAATGGCTAACAAACTCCATAAGGAAACTCTTTGATGCCCATCATCCTCTTGAATTAGATTGGTGCTGCCAGGAACAGATGTGTCTCATTGTCATGAAAAGTCCTAAAGTCTTAAAACATTTTAGATGCCATATTCTGAAGGTATCTGAAAGATTTGAAGAATTCCAACCTAATTGAAATATGTCTCTCTCTATATATAGAAAACTTAACTAACATGACTAGAAGCTTACTATTATAGATGATTATCTGTTAACCTATATTTCTTAAATATACATTGCATCTTTAAATGAGCTGTACAAACACAATACCTTAAGAAAGAGCAGAAATATACATATAACAAAATTGACCTTTAATTTGTATCAATACAGCAACATATATACCTATGCAAAGTATCCATCTCTATAGCATATCCCCCTTTAAATGTAAACAAACATTTATAAACAATATTTGGAAATATAGGCATATTTTTCTGCTTCCTGCTGTTGCCACTCCAAGAGTCATGCACAATGCCCCATCTCTAGGCCAGTCCATGTTGCTACCAAGCAAGCTGTACACATTGATCACAAACCCCATTCAAATGCTTGTCCTTCTGAAAGAGCCAGAGGTTGCCCTGGCAGCACAGCCCAGAAAGCTGGGATTTCAAAATGGCATAGTGCTTTTCTGCTAATGCTGAGTCAGGAAAACCTCTCTCTTTTTTCTATATTCTTTTATTTTTCATTCAAAAATTTACACTCCCCCCTTCTCTCAGTCCCCTTCCTCTCCTCCACTACCCCTACTTCCTCCCCATGCTTACTTAAGAGGGGGCAAGGTACCCTGCCCTGTTGTAAGCCCAAGGCCCTCCCTCCTCCATCCCGGCCTAGGGAGGTGTCCATCCATATAGACTAGGTTCCCAAAAAAGCCAATACATGCAGAAGAGATAGGTCCCAGTGCCATTATCATTGGCTTCTCAGTCAGCCCTCATTGGCTGCCACATTCAGAGATTCCAGTTTGATCATTAGTGTAAGAGTTCCTTCTGTATTTCTATTGCTTTCATTGGTTAAATAAAGAGACTGCCTTGGCCTTTGGATAGGGCAGCCCTTAGGTGGGCAGAGTAGACAGATCAGAAGGCTGGGAGAGAGAAGACGCCATGCTTCTCTGGGCCAAGACAGACACTGCTTAGACTCATGCCGGTTAGCCACAGTCAAGTGGCGATACACATTAATGGAAATGGGTTAGTCAAGATGTGAGAGTTAGCCAATAAGAGACTAGAACTAATGGGCCAGGCAGTAATTAAATGAATACAGTTTCAGTGCAATTATTTGGGACATGAGCTAACCAGGCGCAGGAAACACAGCCCTCTCCTCCATACTACAATTGGCTGCCCAACGTGGTTGACTGACTCCACATAAAATCTGAGAGAGCTTCAAAAAGAATACAGAGTTTAACAGAGATTTTGCTGTTTCCTAGCAGGATGCCGCAGAAAAAATTTCCTCACCCAGCAGCCACAACAGTAAAGAAGCTGCGGCAGTTTTAAAATGCCAGCTTTCTGAGCTATCATGCCAGTGCCATCTCTGGCTCCTGCTGGAGACAGAGCGTTTGGATGGGATTTCTGACTAAAGTGCTTTGGCTTGCTTGCTTGATGGCAATGTGGACTCGCTGTGTGCCTGGAACGGTGCAGGGCTCGGGGCACCAAATGGCTCTGAGGCAGGAGCGGCTCTGGCCGCCATGCTGAATTGTGCTGATCTCAGGCAGGAACTGTTGTAATTATCATAATAATAGAGCAGTTAAGGTTTAGACTGGGCAGGAAGCAGGCGGTATTGTATTACTCCTACATGGTGCAACTTAAGTTTTTAAGAACTGTTTAGCATTTTAAGAAGTGCTCCTGGATAGTAAAGAAATACAGATTCACAATAGGACAGATTCAGACATAAAAGACCTCTAAATGGGTCACTTTGCTGGATGGCTGTATATAGGCTTGGGAGAGAAAAGAAAAAGAGTATAGAGAGTCAAAGTTAATGCTTAAAATAAAAGGGTAAAGTCTTTAAAGAGACAGACTACAGATAGTTATAGATTAAAAGAAATAAAAATAAGCCACGTAAAAATGGAAAATTCACAAAATGTCTGGATTATGTATTTTATTTTGTTTTCTTTGAGTTTTTTGACTATAAAGGAGCTAAGTACAGAGAGATATTTCATTGTCTGGGCTGCTAAGCTAAACCAGCATGGATATTATAAAGTTATTATTACTTAAAAATTTGGGTCTAAGGTTATGATGCTTTGGAAGAGAGGTTCTTCTTTTGTTTTCACAGAGGATGAGACCCTGTGGATTCCTTCTACACCAATGTGGTTTGATATACCATGCCCTCCTGAAAGGTCACTGTGAACACATTTAGAAAATTACTTCACTCACCTGGTGACTGAGAAAACAGGATACACCATGAAAGACCTGATTGACAGTGCCCCCATATAGCAGGAAGAACTTTGGAGAGAAGTAACCCTGCCCATATTGCCAAATATTGTTTATAAATGTTCTATAAATTTAAATTTAAAGGGGGAGATGATATAGATATGGATAATTTACATTGCTATAAATTTTGCTTTATTCATATAAATTTAAGGTCAATTTTGCTATATATATGTATTTCTGATCTTGATTAAGGTATTGTGATTGTGTGGTTCATTTAAGAATGTAATGTAAAGTTAGGAAATATAGGTTGTTAATGGATAATCATTGATATAGTCAAGTTTGTAGTCATGTTAGTTAGATTTTCTAGATGTGTATAGATATATTTCAGATAGGCATTCTTCACATCTTTCAAAGACTCAGAATATGGCATTTAATGTTTTAATAACTTAGGGCTTTTTGTGACAATGAGACACATCTGCTCCTGGCAGCACCAGCTACTTCAAGAGGAAATGGGCATCAAAGAGGCTCCTTATGGCGTTTGATAGCCACTTGGGCAAGAAACTGCTCTTGCCTGGACTTCTTAAATGGACACAAAGAACATGCAGAGAGAGGACTGCTGAACTTGCCTAAAGGTGAGATGATCCTTCAGGGTCCGTGATTCATGAATGTGTCTACAAGATATTCTGCAGGATACAGAAGAAAGTGACTGAACTCTCTTTGAATTTTCCTCCTTCATGGAAATGTCTGCTGGATACTATGGGCCTATAGGCTGAAGATGGAAGCCCCAACGGTACAGAGGAACTTTGGTTGACTGTACAGGTAGAGAGATGTCTCTGTCATTTCTAGAGTTTAGAAGTTGCTTATTACTTGTTTACTTAGGTAATATTGTATCCTTCTGGAGTCTTTGATGGAGTTGAAGAATGGATAGTTGTAGTTACGGTTTTCCTTTGTCATGATAAAAGATAAAATAGGTTGTAACTGTAATTCTTGCTTGATAAATTTATTATATGTAATTTTACTATGTTAAAGTTAAAGCCTCCCTTTTTGTTTAAACAGAAAAAAGCAGAAATGGTGTACGAATTCTTTCTGTATTTCTATTGCTTTCATTGGTTAAATAAAGAGACTGCCTTGGCCTTTTAATAGGGCAGCCCTTAGGGGGGCAGAGTATACAGAATGGAAGGATGGGAGAGAGAAAGCAATGTAGCAGATGCCATGCTTCGATGGGCCAAGACGGATGCTGCTTAGACTCATGCCGGTAAGCCACAGTCAAGTGGTGATACACATTAATGGAAATGGGTTAATCAAGATGTGAGAGTTAGCCAATAAGAGGCTAGAACTAATGGGCCAGGCAGTAATTAAATGAATACAGTTTCAGTGTAATTATTTTGGTCATGAGCTAACTAGGCACTGGGAACACAGCCCTCTCCTCCATACTACAGATCATATGCTCATTCAGTCCTGCTCCAGCTCGATTTGGTGAGCTCCCATTAGATCAGGCACACTATCTCAGTTGGTGGAACAGCCCCTCACGGTCCTGACTTTATTGGTCATCTTCTCCTACCCTCTGTTCTTCGACTGGACCTTGGGAGCTCAGTCCATTGCTCTGATGTGAATGTGGGTCTCTGTCTCCATCTCCATCCATCAGACAAAATTTCTATGGTGATGATCAAGAGATTCCTCAATGTGACTATGGGACAAGGCTAGTTCAGGCACCCTCTCCTATGCTGCCCAAGTACCTAGCTGGGGACATCCCTGTGGACACCTGGGATCCCCTCTAGAGCCAAGACTTTTGCCAATCCTAAAATGACTCCCTTAATGTAGATATCTTATTCCCTTCTCCAATATCCACCCTTCCTCTTTCTCTACGCTCCCACTCCCCCAAGCTCTCCCCAGTCCTTCCTTTCTCCTTTCTTCCTCCCTCTCTCCCCTTCACCCACCCCCACCCCTACCTTCACCCCATCCCCACTCACGTGCTTCCAACTTTTGCCCGGCAATCTTGTTTGCTTCCAATTTACAGGAAGATCTATATATGTTTTTCTTTGGTTTCACCTTGCTATTTGGCTTCTCTAGGCTTGGGAGCTATAAGCTTAATGTCCTTTGTTTATGGCTAGGGTCCACTAATTAGTGAGTACATACCATAATCATCTTTTTGGGTTTGGGTTATCTCACTAAGGATAGTGTTTTCTATTTCCATCTGTTTGCATGCAAAATTCAAGATGTCATTGTTTTTACCGCTGAGTAGTATTCTAATGTGTATATATCCCATACTTTCTTTATCCATTCTTCCATTGAGGGGCACCTAGGTTGTTTCCAGGTTCTGGCTATTACAAATAATGCTGCTGTGAACATAGTTGCACAAATGCTTTTGTAGAATGATTGGGCATCTCTTGGGTATATTCCCAAGAGTGGTATTACTGGATCCTGAGGTAGGTTTATTCCCAATTTCCTGAGAAACTGCCACACTGATTTCCAAAGAGGTTGCACAAGTTTTCATTCCCACCAGCAATGGATGAGAGTTCCCCTTACTTCACATCCTCTACAGCATAGGTAATCATAGGTGTTTATAATTTTAGCCATTCTGACAGGTGTAAGATGGTATCTCAACGTTGTTTTGATTTGCATTTCCCTGATGACTAAGGATGTTGAACATGACCTTAAGTATCTTTTGGCCATTTGAAATTCTTCTGTTGAGAATTCTCTGTTCAGATGACTACCCCATTTTTTAATTGGTTTATTTAGAATTTTTATGTCCAGTTTCTTGAGTTCTTTGTATATTTTGGAGATCAGACCTTTGTCTGATGTGGGCTTAGGGAAAATCTTCTCCTACTCAGTAGGATACCTTTTTGTCTTAATGACAGTGTCCTTTGCTTTACAGAAGCTTCTCAGTTTCAGGAGGTCCCGTTTATGCATTGTTGCTCTTATTGTCTGTGCCACTGGGGTTTTACATAGGAAGTGGTCTCCTGTGCCCATGTATTGCAGGCTACTTCCCACTTTCTCTTCTATCAGGTTCAGTGTGGTCAGATTTATATTGAGGTCTTTAATTCATTTGGACTTGAGTTTTGTGCAGGGTGACAGATAAGGGTCTATTTTCATTCTCCTACAGGTTGACATCCAGTTATGCTACCACCATTTGTTAAAGATGCTTTCATTCATCCATTGTATAATTTTAGCTTCTTGTCAAATATGAGGTGTTCATACGTTTGTGGATTAATATCCGGGTCTTTGATTCGATTCCATTGTTCAGCGTCTGTTTTTATGCCAATACCAAGCTGAGGAAAACGTCTCTTAAATGAGCAGCAACACAATGCCAGAAAACAGCAAGAAGCTAGGTTAAACTCTATTTTTGTGTCTAGAATTTCTTTTCAAGGACTCTCTGGTTTTAAGTGGATTTTAGTTGGCCCCACATTGAGCACCAATCTGTTGTAATAAGGCTACTAGTTACTTCCTAGCTGCTTAGCTCTGAAATAATCACGCAGAAATTATATTATTTAAATCCCTACATGGCTCATTCACTCTAACTTCTTATTGGCTAACTCTTATATGTTAATTTAACCCATCTCCATTAATCTGTGCATCACCATGAGGTTGTGGCCTGCTAGTGTGTCTCTCTCTGGTGGTGGCTCCATGGCTTCTGTCTGACTCTGTCCTTCTTTCTTTCAGCATTCAGTTTAGTTTTCCCTGCCTACCTAAGTTTTGCTCTATCAACAGGAAAAGGCAGGGCTATTTTTTATTAATTAACCAATCGTATTTACAGCATACAGAGAGTAATCCCACACCATAAGGTTACAGGACCAGCTTTATTATTGGCTTTAAGAAATACATTACAATTTACAGAATATGTCTTGGTCATATGAAAGTCCCCATTGTTTCCTTTAAGCTTCCCCAAACATACCTTTCCCACACCTGTATAACCTTGTTCTAGAAATAGAGTTCATTAATTTTTCATGCTTAACCAAATATTGAGTCAGATACCTGTGCCTCTCACAGCACTTATGTCAGCTGGCAGTTACTTGCAGTTATAATGTTAAAAAATAATAAACATGGGCACAATGTTTTAAGAACAATAATATTTAGACATACACAGTTCCTTCCTATCTGTAAAATATGTTTTTATACAGTTTGCCTTTCCACAAGTGTTTCCAAGTCTCAATCTATCTATAAAAGGCAGACTTTACAAAGTACTCTCTTCCCATCTCACTGTAACATATTTTCCCAATAATATAAACTCCTATATATGGCAAAAATAAAACTATCTATCCCAAAGTTTGTATTTTAGTTTTTAATCTTAGAGCATTCCAGATCCTCCCAATGATTCTATGTTTTATGTCCAGGGAATTTACTTTCAATAATTGACACTACATGTATTACTGAGGCTTTTTTCCTATTCTGCATATGAATGTCTTACTCTCCTTGCCATAACTGTGAGACATGTTTAATGTTTCAAGTGTTGTTTTCTCATATGTACCTAACTATCTCTATTGAGTCAGAAAAGTCACCAGGATTCAGAGTTGTAGTTAGTAATTCAAGATAAGAGAGTTGAGAAGCATTAGTCCCTATTGAATCTTGGGGAAAATATTCAGGAAAGAATAGAATTTATACAGAAAATTTCTCTTATTTCATGTGCGACTGACAAAGTAAAACTAAAAACCATCCAAAGAATCAACCATATAATGAGAGAGAATAGAACCTGCAAGCTGCATGAATTTTGCAAATTCCTATGTTATCCCATGTACTACTGAGCCATTCCAAGTGAGAGTCTTGTTTCCAAAGGTACCTTGTCCTGATCTGAGACTAGGCTGCAGATCTCCCAACATAATTTTAAGGACATTTTTCTTGTGTTGTATATATTTTTCTACTCTGATTTAAGGTATTGTACACATGGAGCTCATTTAAAAAGGTAAAGTTATACTTCTTAAAAGCCAATTATTAGAAACTATTTAGGGTAATTTTAAAAAATCAGCCTAGTAATCATATGCAACAATCAAACTGATTGTCATGTTAGGTATTCAAAGACCCCAACTGATTTTTTATAACGAACTGAATGAGTTGGGTAATGGAAAACTACAAAGCGTGATAAACCGGTTTGACCATTGCCCTCCAGCAGATTCTTCCTTCACCCTGCTGGGCAGGAAGGCTAGCAATTATCAGGACCGGTTACAGTCTTCTAGGCAGATGGTTATCAGAACGGTCATAGTGAATGATTACCAAACTGAGTCACAATGGAACAAGCAGGATGTCACATAGCCAGCAGGATGTCACGTAGTTAGCAGGATCACATACTTGAGATTTTTGGAAATAGGCTGGACTATGCTAATTTCATTCTGTGTTGAACTCTGGTTTAAATATCTAGACCAATCCCAATTGTACCCGTACCACATATTATAATTCATGTGAAACTTGTGATTTTGTCTATAAAAGCTTGTTTGCCTGGATGCTCGATGTGCTTAGCTATCCAAAAGCTGGGCACCCACTTGTGCAATCGTGAAATAAACCTCGTGCTTTTGCATCTGATGGCCTGGTTATTGAGCCTGGGGGCTCCTCAGTGACAAGACCACTCTGAGGGTCTTTCAGTATGTTTTCACAGTTAATCAAATATGTTTTAGATAGATGGGTGGTATTTAAACACTTCAGAGATAAACACTACATTTCAGTTAAAATGTTTCAATTACATTATGCTTTTTATGATAGTGAGATATGTTTGCTCCTGCCATCAAAAATCTACTTCCAAGAACATGATGGGCATCAAAGATCCTCCATATGGAGTTTGCTTTTAATGTGGCAAAGCTGGCCACTGGGTAACAATCTACCCTTGTCTTGATTGCTGATAGTATGCTGTCCAAATTGTACAAACAGAACAAAAAGGAAGTCAACTGCTGAACATTACCAAGACATGGTAGTCAAGTGCTTCAAACTTCTTATTCCACAGAAATGGCTATCAGATATTCTAGGAAAATAGGACAAAGATGGATGCTCCAACATTGCAGAGGAACTTTGGGTACTTTCCAGGTAGCCAGGTGTTTTAGTCATTACTACAGTTTTTGAATATGCTTGCTCTGTACTTCTTGTTTATTCCGGTAATACATTTTCCTTCTCAGATCTCTAATGGGGCTTGAAGACTAGATAGTTATACTGTTTTCTTTGTTATCAAGTTCAGAAAAGAAACTTATTAGAGAGATGTAAAGTTTATAAGGTTGGAAGATATAAAAGCCTAAGTTGTTAATCTAATAGAATGTTTTATGGCCTAAAATGATGTTTTTGTACTGGTAATATGTGTTATGATAGGAAGAGGTTTAGCGTTGGGTGGGAGTGGCACAGATCTTTAATCCCAGTACTCAGGAGGCAGAGGCAGAGAGATCTCTGTGAGTTCAAGGCCAACCTTGTCTTCAAAACAACTTACAGGTCTTGTCCCAAAGCTACAGAGAAACTTTGTCTTTAAAAAAAAAGAAAAGAAAATGGATTAGGTATAAAATTTTGGACTTATCAAGATAAGATAGATTGTAGAGTATTTTCTTTGAATTTTCCAAATGCAAATGTGTATTTTGAATATAATTCTTACCTTAGTATTGGTCTTTTTGTATGTACTTTTAGTGTATTAGTGATAAAGTCTTTCCTTTTAATTTAGACAAAAGGGGGAAATGCTGTGAGCTAAAATTTTTGTACACTGTACAGATGTGTCTGACTAAGACACCTTCTGATTGGTTTAATAAAGAGCTGAATGGTCAATTGCTAGGCAGGAGAATGTAGATGGTATTTCTACAGAGAGAGTTTAACTGGGGGAAAAGAATCTGAGAGGTGATGAATTTTCGATTAATACATGTGGAAAATTTGAATATACAGTATGGAGGAGTGGTAATGAGCTACATGGTAGAAGGTAGATTAAAATAAATGGGTTAATTTAAGTTATAAGAGCTAAATTGGAAAATTCTAAGCTAAAGCCAAGTTTTCATACTTAATAACAAGTCTCTGTGTCATTATTTTGGAGCTGGTGGTCCAAAGAAAGACCTACCACAATTTTTCAGTGACAAATAGTCAGGTCTTAGAACACACATAAAAGTAAAATTATATGGACTCAGCAGGCTATATTTAGGAATATATATATGTATGTATAAATATGTATGTAATAACTATTGATGAATAGACTATTACTTTGAGGGAGAGTGGGGAAGGTTTTAAGGGAGAGCTTGGAGAGAGAAAAGGGAAGGAAGAAATATAATTAAATCAAAACTTCAAAAATAAAATAATTTTAAAAATATATTAAAAAATATTTTAAAAAAGAGAAAGCCAAGAATAACAAACCAGTAAGCAGCATTCCTTCATAGCTTCTGTTTCAATTTTTTCTCCTAGTTTCCTGCCTTGATTTCCCTCAATTAACTGATTTCAGAGAGAAAAACAAATAAATCATTTTCTCCTAAAGTTGCTTTCTGTCATAGTGTTTGTCACTATTAGAGAATTAAGAATATCTCCTTTAGTATGTATCATGGAATGAGAACCAGTGACTCTGATTTATTTACTGATACTATTTCAATATAGATTTTAAATACCAAATTCAAAAATTTCTGAAAGGCTCTTCTTGTGGAAAGTAGGTTTTATTTATACTGTACTTTTGTGAAATCACAAAAGCAGGTTTAGAAAACAAGCAAAAATTCTTTAACATATTTTACCCTTTTCTTTCAATTAGATGTTTTTCCCAATAGAAAGGAAAACTTTCCATAACAATTTTGTGCTGCTTTTCATCCTCTTGGTATACCTCCTAGTATATAAACACATATAAATCATATCACCTTGAAACATGACATGAAAATATCTATATCTATATGATATATTGACATGTCACTTATATCACACACACACACACACACACACACACACACACACACACACACAAAATCTCTCTATATAGCTAAAGGCCCCATCAAAAGGAGAGAAACAATTTGTGATATTAGAAATCCCACCAAGTTTCTAAGAGAATGAGTCATGTATTTTACAATGCAATCCGCAACCACCATTTTGCTATATCACCATAATTCCTATCTGTGTTCTAAATATTATCCTTATACCCACATAATAAAGTCGTTATCATTCCTTATCAAAAAGTCTTCTTAACAAAGCAAATGAAGACTGTGATGGATAGTTTTATGTCAACTTGACACAAGCTAGAGTTATCTGAAAGAAAGGAGCCTTAACTGAGAAATTGTCTGCAAAATATCCAGCTATAGGGCATTTTCTTAATTAGTGATTTATGGGAAGGACACAATCCAATGTAGGTGTGGCCATCCAGAAAAAGTTCTGGGTTTTAAAGAAAGAAGGCTAAACAAGCCATGGGGAGCAAGGCAGTAAGCAGTACCCCTCTATGGCCTTTGCATCAGCTGCTACATCCAGGTTCCTGTCATACTTGAATTCCTGTCTTGACTTTCTGTGATGATAAAATGTGATGGCACAGCGTTAGGCAAATAAATCATTTTCTCCTCAACTTGCATTTTGGTCATTGTGTTTCATCACATCAATAGAGTAATTATTGGAACTTTTGCAGTGAAACAGTGTCCCATAGAAACAAGTCCTGAACAATGGCAATCTCAATAATCATGTTAACATGGAATGCAGAAAAAAAACCTCACAGGGAGTCACCACTAGACAAAGAAATATAAACAACTAATGACAGCTGAGAGGGAGAATTAGCTTCTCTCTTAGGGGCTAATTAGCGGGTTGAGCACCTTGCTTGTTATCAAGTACAAAGTGGTAAGCTATGAAGTCATATACAGACAAACAGCAAATTGTATTTAGCAGTTTATATATTTATATATATATGAATACTATATATATGAATACTATATATATATACATGAATACTATATATATTTATATATATGAATACTATATATATATACATGCTACAGCAATAATTGCAAAAGAGGTTAGAAGTTTGAGAGTGGGGAGCATGGATGGAGAGAGAAAATGGAATGGAAGAAAGTGATGCTGCTCTATTTTAATTAATATAATTTTTGCTGGTGAAGTAAAACTATGCAATGTTACATTTTGACTGGTAGCTGAAGGAGAATCTATCTAAACTTCACAATGGCAAAAAGAAATCTACTCTTTTAGGGGTTGATAGGGGAACTGAGAAGTTTAACTGCTCAATCCGAACTGTCAAATGATAAATAAAAGACAATCAGTTTCAGAAAAATATTTGTAAAAGATAGATTGCCTTAATTTCAAAGGTCCTTTAATATAAATAAACAAATTTTTGTGGTTTGATATATAATTTTTCCATTCAAAAATTGACCCTTCCTCCCCTTCTCCCATTCCCCTCCCGCTCCCCTACTAACCCTCCTCCCTCCCCCTCCATCCTTAAGAAAGGGCAGGGTACCCTGCCCTGTGGGAAGTCCAAGGCCCTCCCCTCTCCATCGTGGCCTAGGAAGGTGTGCATCCAAGTAAACTAGGGTCCCAAAAAGCCAATACATGCAGAAGAGCCAGGTCCCAGTGCTATTATTGATGGCTACTCATCTGTCCCCATTGTCAGCCACATTTAGAGAGTCCAGTTTGATCACATGCTCATTCAGTCCCGGTCCAGCTGGATTTGGTGAGCTCACATTAGATCAGGCACACTGTATCAGTGGGTGGACCAACCCCTCACGGTCCTGACTTACTTGCTCATCTTCTCCCTCCTTCTGCTCTTCAACTGAACCTTGGGAGCTCAGTCCATTGCTCTGATGTGGCTGTGGGTCTCTGTCTCTATCTCCATCCATCGAATGAAATTTCTATGGTGATATTCAAGATACTCATCAGTGTGACTATGGGACAAGGCCAGTTCAGGCACCCTCTCCTCTGCTGCCCAAGAACCTAGCTGGGAACATCCCTGTGGACACCTGGGATCCGCTCTAGTGCCAAGTCTTTTGCCCACCCTAAAATATCTCCTTTAATGTATATATCGTCTTCCCTGTTCCAATATCTGCCCTTCCTCCATCTCCACCCTCCCACTCTGCAAATTTTGCTTCAAATGCAGTAAAGACTGTAATATATTTCTAGGAAGGGAGTTCTTTATCCTAAGATGAGCAATGTTCATGTCATTTGTGGCATTTCTGGCTAATGCTAAGAGTTTTATTACAGTAAACGAGTATGCAATATTACATGAAGCAAGTAGTAAAGGAACTTACATAAGAGGTTGGTATGTGTTAGTGGTGATGATAAGTAGTACAGAAAGATTTTAGAATGATTTTCATAGAGAGAGAAGTGATAGATTTATGTTTTAAACAGTTTTCTGGTTTCTGGATTTATGAAGAATGCATTTCAGTATGATTAAATAAGTGTAAGGAAAGAACACAGAGATAGTAAAAAGCAGCTGAGAGTTCTTGTAATTTTCTCATTAGAGTTGTGTATGGTTTACATGCCATATTTGCATGGCCATAAGGAGACACTGAAATTTTCTCATGAAGAAAGTACTGTGAACAAATAATATAATCAACACTATGTGTAATATTGTTTCCATCTAAACATCATGAATTAATTTCAGTTTCTCATGATTCATTCTTTAATTTTACTGACATTTCAGGTTAAACAATATGTTGATTACAAGAAAATTTCTTTAAAAATCTAGGTAACATCAGCTTACTGAAAATTATTTACTTTTTATTTTACTTTTATTTTTTTTTAAACTAGTCATACATTTATAAACATAATTTAGAAACAGAGGACAAAGTCATACATAAAGGAAAGATACCAAAATAATTTAGCAAACAAAAAATAAAGCAAATAAATATGGCCAAAGAATTACAACCTTAGAAAACTATTTGAAGCTAAGCAAAGCATCACATTCCCCTTCTGGGTTTAAATTATTTTTGAGGAGTCACATCACCTGTATAAACAGCTAAATCATAAGCAAATGAATAAATGTCCAGGGATAATCACATTTATCTCACATTTTGAAGAAAAAACAAATATGGTAATGTTTATACAAATTTATCCCTCCAAATAGTTGCCTTATGAACAAAATACTTCCTTATATTCTTGGTCTAAAACAAATGTCAACAGGCAAATATCTCTATGTCATTACTGGACACACAATATTTGTGTACGCTGTAGACTTTGGGAAGGCTTAATATGCTTTCCTTTTTTCACTCTTTTTTTTTATTTGGTTTTTTTTCCATACATTGTTTTGTTTTATTTTTTGCATTCAAGAACATAATTAAAGAAATAAATTTTTTTCCTTTCTTCCCCTTCTCCCGGTCCCCTCCCACTACGCCCCCACCCCTCCTCCCTCCCCCTTCTTCCTTGAAAGAGGGCATGGTGCCCTGCCCTGTTGGAAGTCCAAGGCCCACCCCCATCACTCCCGGCCTAGGAAGGAGTGCATTCAAAAAGACTTGGTTCTCAAAAAAGATAATACATGCAGAAGAGATAGGTCCTGGTGTCATTGTTGATGGGTTCTCCATCTGCCAACTTTCGCGGCCACATTCAGAGAATCTGGTTTGATCATATGCTTATTCAGTCCCAGTCCAGGTGGATTGGTGCGCTCCCATTAGTTCAGGCACACTGTCTCAGTAGGTGGACCAGCCCCTCACGGTCCTAACTTCCTAACTCATCTTCTCCCACCTTCTGCTCTTCACCTGCACCTTGGGGGCTCAATCCATTGCTCTGATGTGAATGTGGGTCTCTGTCTCTATCTCCATTCATCGGATGAA
>PVIU01012183.1:0-61284 GCA_004026605.1 Ondatra zibethicus
GGAGTGTGACAAAACGATTTAAGGAAGAGAAGGTTTGCTCCAGCTTACAGGTCCAGAGGACTGGAATCCGTAATGGCAGGAATAGCACGGCAACAGGCAGGCGTGGTAGCAGAGTGGGGAGCTGGGAGTTCACTCCAACCACAACAGAGCAAGCAAACTGGAAGTAGAACAAGACTATAAACTCTCACATCGTGCCCAGTGACTTGCTTCCTCCAGTGAGGCTGCACCTCCTAAGATTCCACAACCTCCCCAAACATCACCACCAACAGGGGCCAATGGTTCAGTTGCACGAGTTCAAATGCATGGATGCTGTTCCTCATCCAAAAAGCATGCAGCCTTCCTCAAGGCATGTCTGTGTGCACACATACCGGAAGGGAGCTTTGCAAATGTTGTTTCTGAACTGTAGGACTCCGAATGATTTTTATTTTCTTTATATAGCTGCATAATTTTCAAAATGTCTCTAGTAAGCTAGTATTACTCTACAACCATAAAAGCAGATAATTTTACTAGTACTATTTATGTTATTTTCCTTGAAGATCTATGGGTTTTCCTTATGTTCCTTATGTCATTTTGAGTTCACGTGATTTTTATTAGGCCCTGCAAGGAAATAAAAAATAAAGAAGTATATCATTAATTAAGAGAGCTTCTCTGGTTTTTTTTTCCAGTTAATTATACTTTTCAGTTTTCTACATTAAATGTGTGTGCTATCTAAAAGTCATGAAACTGTTTATTCATTGACATTCGGTAAGGTCAGTGGCCTTATTCATGACAAGATAAGATGATACTTATAAACCAATAATTTACATAACAAATTATTTTCTGCTTTGACTTACTGCCTTCATGCCATTCCTTACTCTTATCCACGACTCCACTTGGCATCCAAAATGCAGTATTCTCTAGCATTTTGTATGATAGTATTCCATCATTGGTAAGAAATATTTAAATATATATTTGTGTGTTGGGAGGGAAGATCCAGAAGGGTGGGTAGCAAGTTACTGGTACTGATTATTGCTTTAGAATGGCAAAGATGGTGTTTTCTTACATTATAATTCTGTACTTTCTAAAATGTTGAAACCTTTTATTGGGAATGGTTGGTTGTTTGGTTGATTGTTGGTTGGTTGGTTGTTTGGTGGAAAAAAAGTCTCATGTAGCCAAAGATGGCCTTCATGGAAACTCTGCAGTAGAGAATGTCTTGACCTCCTGACCCCTCCCTTACCTCTCAAGTGCTAGGATTACAGGCATGCACCCAAACCAAATGATTAAAAAAAAAAGTCACTAAAATTGCGTTCATGTCTTAGATATGTCCATCTACTCCACGCTTGTGCACACTCTCCATAAGTTCCAAAAATTGTTGATACATTACTTTGTTCCCTGGGCTCAGATGTCAGATTAAAATCACTGCTGTCTTCACCAGAACATCAAGTGTCTGCCATACAACGAGTGCCCAGTAAATGATAATAAAATGAGAGAATCCATCCTGGGGTACTGTCTGGTTAGCTAAAGGCATGAAACTCTATCAGAATTTTCCTATGCCTTCTTATTTCTCTATGTGCTAATGATTAATAGTTCAAATGCATAATCCGTATTTTTAACTTTAGGAAGTGGGTCCACAACAGACATGCCCTGCATCTCCCCATCTCCTCGTACATTTCTCTATGCAATATATATATCAGAAATCCTGAAGTGGCATCCAAACCACTTGTCTCTTCTATTTATAGGTAAAGACAAAGACTCAGCTGGAAGAGCCAGAATTGGAGACTCCAACTTTCAAGCCCAGACTCTGAGAAAGGTAAATTGCATACCTAATCCTTCTTAATAGATTCCAGAAAGAACATGGATGAAACTTCTCTTGATCTTTTTTTTTCTTACACAAACTGAATACTTTGATCACTCGCAACCAAAAGGTGGTATTTAAAGAACTAGCTCAGGTCACTTTTATTATATACAGGCCCATGAACAACACACTGCCTTGAGTAGCTGTTAAAAGGGCTCACACTTCAAACGGTAATTGACCTAAATTCTCCTTCCTGCCCTGTACTCTGGTGAGTCTTCGCCATGCGCAACCCTCCAACGGATCGCACACATGGAAGAGATACAGTAGGGTCCTCGGGCACACGGAAATCTAGGCCACTATGATTCGTACTAATTCAAACATTATTTTAATGTCTGTGAACAGTTGCCTAAAAATTCTCAACATCAGTGAGTGCCTGAGAGCTGCCGGCTCCACTCTGCGGTGGAGCAGGGTTAATTACAGAGAGGAACACTTTGAAGTCATTACACCTGCTCTGCTCCCATATGGCTCTGACTGGGATGGGATGGAATCCTATGTCTCTGTTCTCACAAGATTTGTTTTTGTTCTGATTTGTGAGCAACATTACAAGGTGCATCTATGTAAAAGAAGCACTGCTACTCAGCCCTGGGTCTACGGCCATCCTCCTGCTCTTCTTTCCCAAATCCCTTAAAGAAGGGTTTTGGTTTAGCTTTATCTTTTCAGGTCTTCACTGGGTCAGTTGGGGTTCATATTCTAGACCCACGTCATTATTATGACTCCCGGAATTATTTTAACTTAAATTTAAATGATATCTGCTAACGATATCCTGAGGGTAATTGTGCAGCTGATTAAAGTCCTCCAGAACGTACAGGAACATAGAGTTAAGGTTTGAAATATCTAATACAGTTCCTGGTTGTAGAAATCCTGTCAGCATTGATGGATCATTGTTCCAAGCGTCTTTGGAACAAACTGGAATAAACAAGCATCTTTGGAACATGATCTTCCTGGAGTGTTTCTGTGGCTTTCACCCATTTTGGAAAATAATACCATTGCTCTCATGGTAGGGACACTCCAGAAGCAGGCTTGACCTAGACGCTCTGACTCATTTCTGAAGCCGTATGCTACCAATTACAGCTTTCTGTTCAGTACACAGTGAACCAAGGCAGATGTCTGGTTGGAAGATTGCTGTGTTACCTGAGGTCATGTGCTAGCAAAGAAAGGCAGGGGGGCCAGATTTATAATTGCTATTCATATTTCTGTTGTGTGCTGCTATATGAGCAATTGCTCTCCTTCTGTGATCATCAAACAAAGCTATAGACATTGCCATTGCTCTTTAGGTGGTAAAATACACACATACACACATACATATGTATATGTATGTATGTATACATACATATATACATGAGTGTATTCATTATCTATCCTCTGATACGATAAGAAAGAAATGTCTGAGGAAAGGGAATAAAACCAAGCTTCTTCGACCCTGATATGATATGAATATGGGCAAAACCCCTTACAAAGTCAGTTAATAATGAGGTCAAGAATGCTGAATAATTTAACAGACTTGGATCTTGATTTGTGATTGCCCAAAACTAATATTTCACAAGCCACATTGCACCTTGTCACCAAGTTCCATTTCTCCCTCAAGATAATGTCCGAGTATTAATGGACCCAATTTGGTGGAAATTACCTAATTGGCTACAGTCACTTCAACTTGAACGTGACATTTCGGGCTGCTCTGCAGTCACTAGTGTAAGCTGGAGGCTTCAGCAGCACCCTTTCTCTACGTGGTAATTGTAGCTGAAGCTTGGGTTAGCACCGAAGCTTATTATTTTACAAGGTGTGCATTCAGCTTTTTGTGAAACTTGTACCGTCAGGAAAAATCCCTTAGAGGGGCTTTCTTTTCTCTTCCGGTTTCTCTAAGACCCTCGGATGAGGATGACCAAACAAAATGCTGCCTGACTGCACTGAAGCTCACTTTGACGCGTGCTATGCCACCTGATAAAATAAATACCTTAGTGCTGGGACTTCAGCAGCGTGCCTTGCGCCTCTTTGTTCTGGGGTTTTGTGATTATTCAGCTAACCAAATTACTGCCGGGGAATGGCCTTAGTGGAGGGCACTATCTGTCACAGGGCAATTCTGTGCCTCTTTATTGGGCAGGGACGCAGGAAAGAGTCCTCTCTCTGCTAGAATTGTCCTTGCTTCTGTTTGGGCCTGTGCTCTGTGCCTGTGAAAACAGCTCGTCCCTGAGAACTACAAAGGCACCAGGCAATGGGCTTCCGTCTCTAGTTAAGAACACTTTGTACTTCTAATGGTCTATAGTTTCAAAGGTTGTGACTGTCCCCCCTTCCCTCCCTCCTTTGATAGTTATTGAGTAAATAAAATGATCCCGGTCCTGTGCTGGACTCTGAAGATGCAGAGCTAAGTGACATAGTCTCTCCTCAAGGAGCTCCCTGGATACAAAAAGGAGAAGGTGAGATCCCCCATTAATCATAAGCCCACAGTGGCGAGTGAGCTGACCGTCTGGGACCCAGAACACTCCCGGAAGTGAAAAAGCTTCAGGTAAAAGGCAGGGCAGGGTCTTGACGGAGACAGCGGTCTACAATTGGGAAGGAATGGTGGTGAGAGAGGACCAGGTGACCACCTCGTGCAGCAGGGTCAGCAGGTAGAAAATACACGGCTGAAAGGCAGGCGAGGTGGATCCCAAAGGACTTTCCTAAGAGCCTGTCCAGGTTTGCTGCAGTCAGTCACAAGATGCTGTCTCGGTTCATCTCAGTTGTCCTTGCGGCAGCTTTAGGATGCAGTGCTACCCAATGGCAAACCAGTGTCCTGAGGGGTGGAAGGGTTGGCTTCTAGTGGGACTCTGCCACTTGTACCATTCAACTCGAGACGTCATCTACTTAACGCTTCTCCATGCCACAGTAATTTGATACCGATGCTATTGGTCTGCCTACATTCCTGTTTCCATGTGTTTCTAGCATTTTCTGGGAGCTAGCGTCTTCATTCAGCCAGTGAGCATCGGTGTACCGTTCCGTAACCAGTCTCACCCAACGACTGCGTGACAACACTGTGGAGGGGCCCGGTCTTTTGCAGCAGCATTTTGCTCGGCCATGTTATCTCTGCCATTTATTTTTGTTCTGAGAAACAGTTTGTATCCATAATGGCTAACACAGGATGTACTACTGTTGATCGCAAAGGAGTAAAACGCATCATGCTGAGTGTTCTGAGGCGAGCTTAGCAGCGGGTCCACTGAGTTTCAAGAGAAGGGCCCGAGAGTGAGAGCGCAGAGGCGTCAGACGGCAGGCAAAGGCGCTGACTTGGGGAGGGCACCACCCGGCCCTCTTGGGAAGATTGGGCCACATCTGGAAAGCAGGCTGAGAAAAGGTCTGCCTGGGGGGGCGGGGGGCGGGGGAAGTGGTGATCTCGGGGAAACTGAAGGGAAACTCTAATCTTTGGCCAGTGCCAAAATCCTAGAACTTTGTCTCTAGAGGGCTTTGTTTCTGGGACCCTATGTAACACCCATTCAGGCAGGGCACCTCTGAAAAGCAAATTGACAGCTCACGGAAGGACTGCTGGAGAACATGGGATGCAGAACCAAGTGAGTTCGAAACCCAGCTCCACCATTTACTACCTTGTGTATTGAAGATCACTGCACCTCAGCTTTCCCACCTGGGAAATGGGATTTAAAGATCCCCCACTGAGTAGGGACTACCGTGGTAATAGGATACTTTAAAGGTACTTAGAATACAGTCTGGCTCGTGTTAAATGCCTGCACGTGTGAGCTGTGGCTATTATTACAGCTACTGCTGCTGCTGGCTTTCTGTCTGTAAAATGAGGAAACTTGAATGAACAATCTCTGGGGTTCCAGCCAGTTGTAACAACACCAGAATCACTAATTTGGGGAGAAAACTCTAAGTTTGGGGGTGTGATTGTCCCCTCCAGCGTGACCTAGGGAGCACAGAGGAAAATGCAAAATCAGAATTGAAACCCAGATTGCTCGTTCTCCCATTCTTGTGCAGCAGAGTTCATTTGTATATTTTTAATTTGTATTTCTTTTACATTTTTTTGAGATTGTAGCTTAGGCTGGCCCGCAACTAATCACATAGCCCAGGCTAGTTTCAAACACAGGGCAATCCTCCCTCTGGCCTTCTGCCTGCTGTGACTATAGGCAGGGGCTGCCATGCCTATCTTTTCATAACCTTTGCTGTGCCACAAACTGTCCAGAACTTAACCGGAACCTCTCAGCTCCTTAACCTCCTGCACCCCCAGAGAGCAAAGCCTTGGGCTAGCTCATTTCATTTTTCCTTTGTTGTTCTGTTGCTGGGCTTTATTTTTTTTTTAACCCTTCT
Organism: Ondatra zibethicus; assembly: GCA_004026605.1. NCBI lineage: Eukaryota > Metazoa > Chordata > Mammalia > Rodentia > Cricetidae > Ondatra > Ondatra zibethicus. The sequence continues at coordinate 6,122 of PVIU01012183.1, forward strand.
GCTCTCCTGCAAATCATGAAGTGGGAAAGTATTGTCTGTTGCCCTGAAGGAATTAAAATGCAACATAGCTTTAAACAACCTAAAGAATAATTTTAAAATACAGTTAGGATGGGCTAGCAAGGTGTTTCACCTGGTGACAGTGTTTGCCACGCAAGCCCAGTGACCTGAGTTTAATTCCCCAGAAGATAGATGACTGACTAGACAAAGTTGACTTCACCCCCTGCCATACATACATCATACACACACCAACACATACACAAAACAACAACACTAGTTTTAAAAAGGTTGTCTGGTTTTCTATTTACTTAGGGTTCTAATTTTTATTTTATGTTGTATGGTGCTTTGCCTCCATGTATGCCGTGTATCACATGCATGTCTGGTCGCCCACAGAGGCTAGAAGAGGATCAGATCCTTAGGAAAAGGAGTTACAGACAGTTGGGAGCCTCCATGTGGGTCCTGAGAAGCAAGCCCAGATCCTTTGGAAGAACAGCCAGTGCTTTTAACCACTGAGACACATCTCCAGTCCATACTGCTTTTTTTTTTCTTTTTTCTGAGATGGGGTCTTGTAAGGTAGTCCAGGCTGGTCTTAATTCATGATCATTTTGTCTCGGCCTCCTGAGTACTCAGTTTACAGATGTATGTCACTATCATACCCAGGATCCTCTAGTATCTACAATCCAAGCACCTGCTGTTGGTGTCTGGACCACTGGAAGACTTACCATCCTTTCAAGGCAAGTGGAAAGATCTCGCACCTAGTGTGGAAAAGAGACAAGTCTTTGGGTGTGGTTCTTTGTTTTAATTGTCCTGCGTTCTCAGGCAGTGACAGTTCTGCTGTTCCTTAAGGGCCCAGGAGAGAGGAAAACAGGAGGGAAGTGGGGATGGGGTCAAGGATGGGGGAGGTGTGCCGTCCCAACAACACACTTCCTGCTTCTTATTTGCACCCACACATTTACCAGTTGGAGATTCTCTGGCTGGTGGAATGAGGTTTCCTTCTTTTGTTGACTGTGTCCCTGTCTGTCCCTTCCCACCTGAACTGGCTGCTCAGGGTCTTTTTTTCGAAGAAGTAGTTTTCATTGGACAGCTCCGGTTTCATCAGGGGAGGGTGTCCTGATGACATTAATTTGAAAATCGTCTTCCTTTTTGTGTTTCTGACTTACACATTTGACTTTGAGCACGTGTTTAGTAATTTTTGCAGGTCTGTGCTTCAGCATCAGCTGGACATACAGAACAGGCCCAGGACAGTCCCAGAATTTGATGATGTCCAAGAAGCCACTATTCCATAAGCTCTGAAGACTGGAAACTATCTCGAGAGCTATTTGTTAAGGAGTGGGTGCTAACCTTTAGGATTCGTTAACATTCCACTGAGGAGAAACTCCAGTGCACAGGTCTCTCCCCGCCCCAACGCGCACAGGCACACGAATCTATCTCTGCTAGGCGTGCTGGTGTGTGGAAATTGGTGTGGGCCCTCCCCCTTTGCCCTCCCCTTTAATCTCTCGGTCAGCTTTAGGCCGAGATCTTTAAACCGTATAGATTTCTCTTTCACCCTGATCAGAGGATGTGTAGTGAATCCAAACACACACGCTGGGTGTCTGAGCGCATAACTAGGCCTGGGCCCCTTTGACTGGACCGTTCTGCTGAGTCTGCCTCCCTCTACCCGTAAGGCAAAGAGGTCACTGGCGCTCAGAGTAATGAATGTGTGTGTGTGTGTGGGGGGTGATGTTCTCGGTACCTGATGGTAGAAATAAAAATGGAAGGGGGCACAAGAACTAACAAACCCCCAAGTATATTGCACAACCGGCAGAATGCTATGAGCTGTTTTCATGAATCCATTTGCTAGGTGAAAGTGAAAAGCAACCGTTCTTATCACTCGATCCCTGCGTGGTGACAGCAGCTGCTCTCCTGTCCTGCCAGCAAATAAAACCTCCAAATCCTCCTGGAGGGCTGCAGCACCCATGTGCAGCAAAGCATTTAAATTCACTTGGTACTCCTCTGTACAAGAAGGGCCACCATTGAGGGCACACGGCATCACCATTATTATTGCTAAACAGATGGAAAATAATTGTCGATGGAATTTGGGTTTTAATCACATTAATGTATTTGGCAGGGAGATCCACCTAAGTACACATTTCAAAGTCCGCCTTTGATCTGAGCCCCTTTGGGGGCATTTTCCATGACTGACAAACTCCTCCTCTGAGTTCATAGACAAATGGTGGAAATTGTGTTTTCAGAAGAAAAGGAGAAAGAAGCCAGGCACCGACGTCCCATCTGGGCTTTCTGTCTCCTTGGGAGATGAGAAGCTGTGAGGGTCAGTGTATTTCACCAGGCTCTCGTCCACCTGGGCTCCTCGGGAAAGGGACCATCACCCACCCGTTCCTTCCTTCCCCTTGTACACAGGCACGCCCATGCTTGATGCAGAATCCAGGGCTCTGCTGAAGACTCCTCCTGCTATTTTACAGAAGCCTGTTTGAATGCTTAGAGACTGTTTGCTGCCCACAGCTCCCACACACATTGGCCCCTCTAGCTCATCACACGTGTCTTGGTGAGCTTTGTAACATAACGCGATGGAAATCAGAAGCTGTGCTTTTAATGAGAATGTTCTAATTGTGCGGTCATTTCTTCGAAATATGCCACCGTGAATCAGGTTGAGTAGAGACACACGGACAAGACCAAGCTCTATTAACTTGGCAGTGTGGCTCTTACAGAGTCTCAAGGAACAGAAAATAGTGAGGAAAACGTGATGGCCACTGAGAGAAAGGCTGCTACGGATCCCTGTTCAGAAGCATCTCCACCTCGCCTCCTCTTGAGATGGATGATCCACACCTTCCCTCCCCTCTTAGGATAAAGAGATCTGAGGAGGTTTTAAATTCATAGATGAATTTTCTTGTTTGTTTGTTTGCTGGATTTTTTTCCTTCTCATTCTTTTTCCTCCACGGAACACAACCAGGAAATGATTGGATCTTTGACAGAACAAAGGTATTTTTGATGGCTCTGTAATCTAGTGCGCTAATGCGCCCAGTCCCCTCATTGTCTTGCTGTCTGATCCCATCCCTTCTGCCAGACAGTCACTGCAGGATGAGTCACTTTTAATGTCTGATAATCAAGGTGAATTTTCAAAAAGGTGCCATTTTGGAATTATGCACTATAGCCTAGTGTCAGGGCCTGGAAGAGGAGGAAGGAAAGGCTAAGATAGACACCTACTGCATATTCGCGGAACTGCAGGACACAGCCAGCACGGTGCCAGACAAGATGTGTCCGGAGGGTCCAAGTCAATCAAGGCATACATGATGAGAAAGAGACTATGTTAATTATAAATTAAAAATAACTTCTATGATAATGAAGATTATATGCACAGGAGAAAACGTCTTAGTTAAAACGGACTGGAGGGATAGAATTAAAACCCAGCCATTTGGGGGCATGGATTCTGTACCTACTGAATATATTGAAGTCTATTAAATAACCTAATACAAACTTAACATTTGAAAAAGAATAGAAGGGAATTGTAGCAGTCTCTGTGGAGGCTGTATTGTCTGCCATCCTTGTTTAAAGCACTCGTGCTAAGAACATTACCTTGCAGATGAACACAGCCTCCCTTTAACCAGGGAGACAATATATTTCTAGAATCATTTAAAAGAATACTCCACCCCCAACAGAAAGAAAGAAAGAAAGAAAGAAAGAAAGAAAGAAAGAAAGAAAGAAAGAAAGAAAGAAAGAGAAAACACCAATACCAGCAAAATAGCCAGAGAGATGCTCGAAACCCAGGACAAACAAAGGCCATCAAACATTCTTTCGGCTCCATACTGTGGCTCTGGACTTGGTTTTAATTGTTGGCATTGTGTTAAGTAGTTGGTAGTCAAAGGCAAATGATATGAGCATAGCCTGCGAGTTCTGTTTATTATCCAAAGAAGCAAACACTATAAATAGAGCAAGGCTGTTTTGACTAGGGAAATGCTGTCCTCATCACAGCTGGGAGATGCTGGGCGAGTTCAAGCTGAAGCTTCAAAGCTTTGCCCTGCTTTACAAAAGCATGAAGGTTTCCCATGGCTGTTTCAGTGGCTGGTCGGAGTCTGCAGGCGCTTTATCTGTCCTGGGGGAGGGAAGACGTGATATTTCAGAGGATGCTATTTTATAACTGTGATGAATGCTTACATATTTCTCCCAACAGAGGTATCTAAATACCTGAGCATCTTCTGTGTATGAGTTGTGCTTACAGATTATTGCACATTATATTGTCTACCATGTTACTACTAGTCCACTCTCTTTCTGTGCCTTGACCTTTGCACCTCTCTTTCTCTGTCTTTCTCTTTCTGTGTGCCTGCGGGTGCACGACAGAGAGATGCTCACACACACACACACACACACACACACGAGCACACATGCATGCTCATATGTATGTCCCATAAATGCCTACAAAATAGACAATCAAAGAAAATATGTAGTGACTGTGTTGCTTTTCTCATTCATGGAAAAGGTTTAAAGTCCAGAGACTATCTGAGCTGTAAGCAAGTCCTTAGCGGTCTTTTGGTGCAGTCTTAATCATACTAAGATAGCAGAGAAGTGACTGTGACGTGTCCTGTGACACTCAGCTCGAGGTCAGTAGGTGTCAGGCTAGTGCTGGGTGTCCTCCATCAGCTTGTCACACTTGCTGTTGCCATGAATTCTCGGCAGCACAGACACCACAATTCCAGCACAGACACCACGAGGAAGAAAGTAAAATGCCAGAGAAAAAGATTCACACATTTCCAATCCTGAGACAGAGGAGCAAAATGAAATATTGTATGGAAAGGGGTGGGGGGAGGCAAGATGGGAATAGCCCACGTAGCCGACGGAAGGATCTACCTAGTCCAAACCTCGATTTAAAAGCAGAATTGTCCTTTACTTAAGAAAGAAAGAAAGAAAGAAAGAAAGAAAGAAAGAAAGAAAGAAAGAAAGAAAGAAAGAAAGCGAATAGAGACATTTGGAGCTGGCTAAGAAGGCAGGCACGGCTGCTCCGGATGATAATGCTTTCTTTCTCTTCAGATGCACCTTCATCTGGAATGTCAGAATCCATCTGAGCCACGTAGTCCTTGAGTTGCAGTGGGCTCCTCAGACCAGCAAACAGCAGACACTAGGAAGGAAGCAGGACTTCCTTTTATTATAGACTAAACCCTTAGCAGGCGGCTTCGCTGCTGTCTGTTCAACAGTCTGCCTGCCATCATCTGGTAGGTGTTTTTACATCTCAAATTTGCATTTCTCTTTGGCTGTGTTCTGACTCCCGTGGGGGCGAAATCTACATTTTTTTTCTTTTACTAAAACATTTCCTTTTGTGCTTAGCCCCTGGTGCCCAGAAACCCTTGTCATGTCAAGTTCACCTGCTGTTTTAATAGTGAACCTCGGGATTTCCTTCCCAGGTACTGTGGACAGCAGGAGTCCCCGAGAGGTGCTTGGTGGTAACCGCAGCACAGTGACTGCCACCCTGCACCAGAGCGGGGTCTTCCAGCAGGTCTGCATTCTCTTATACAAGAATCAGAAGAAAGGCACACACGAACAACTAAAAAGAAAAACTGAAATTGATTTATAAATCAAGACTGTGTCTTAGTAGGGCAAATAATATTTGGCAGAAAAAGGAAGGAACCTAAATATTACATATTATGTAAATATTTTTATTTTATTTGGTTTTGGTCTTATTTATTATAATCGTGGGAGGCAGCCTGAGACTTACAATGGCAGCCACTACTGGCACCTGCAGGACCTCAGAGTAGCTCTGAGGAGCCTGAGAGACCCATGGAAGCTCCGAGGGGAAATGCTTGGGAGGAGAAGTCTACAGAGCCTGAAGTATCCAGAACAGCTTTTAAAATGGCAGGTTTAATGGGAAGATGCTTCTAAAAAAGTGGGCTCACGGAACTGGGAGGAAAGATGGCTGAGCAGAGCCCCATGCACACAGTGGAGAATGAACAAAACTAGAGACACTTCCCGAAGGGTATGGGAGTGATGTGGGAGCGACCACAGTGGACAGAGAACATGGCCTTACTGATAGGGCCAGTATTTGGCCTGCAGCATGGACCTGCTGCTGGCCGCATGCGCAACAGTCATGCCTGATGTGCCTGGTGAGCCTCCAGGTGGCCAGCACCAAGGACAGGGTGGTGTGTGGCAGCCTAGAGTTCTCCCAGAAACATGTCTTTACTGAATATGGCAGCATGGAGCCAATGTGGCTGCCGCCCTGCTGGGAGGAGGGGAGTGTGAGGCCACAGAACTGCCCTTAGGCAGCCTAGAGCTTCCGGGGATTCTGTCCCTGGATGCCCTGCCTCTGGGCAACAGCAGGGTATACAAGTCGAGTCTCAGTGATGGTCCAGTATTTATGGGACTGTTATACTGCCAAAGAACAAATGGATGTCCTTAGCCTTGCTGCCACCCAGAGCCTCCGTGGTGTCTGTGGTCTGTGATACGGCTAAGATCCTTGGGTTGGGCTTCTGCTGGAGGCCACGTGGTTGTCTATGGCGCCTACTGCTGATGACTGTGAAGGGTAAGGTCAAGGAAGCTTCTTTTGCAGTGATATTGATGACTACAGACTCACAGTTGAGAATGAGACGCAGAAGACTTCCGTGACATCCTCTCTCCCCCACTTCCACTCCACCCCCCCAAAAAGAAACAGTCTAGACAGGAAGCTGTTGACGAGAACTCTTAAAACTTGTGACAGGGATGTTGAAGTGTAGCTCTTCACAGCTGATGGCTTCTGGTGGGGCTAGGGGTTGGGAAGGATTCAGTTTTCTTTAAGAAATTGGCCGCTGGGAAGTTTAACCATGCTTCAGTGAGTATGGGCAACACAAACTGGACTTGGCTTATTTTTTCTTTTTCTCCTTCTCTTTTATTTTTTATTTTTGTGGTGAGGAGGTCACAAGGGTGGGGAGTAGACCTAGGAGGATAGGGAAGTGAGCGTAACTGGTATGCATTATGTGAAATTGCCAAATAATCATTAAAAATATTATATTGGGAAAAATTGTGGGCAGCATGCCCGTGGCGGTCAGATGACAAACTTACAGAGCTCATCCTCTTTATGTCCCTCTATGTGGGCTCTGGGGACCCAGTGCATGCTGCCATGCCTGGGTGACAAGCACCTTAACCTGCAAAGTTTTCTCAGTGGCACCCACTGTAAAGAATTTTAACAATGGGGTGGAGGTCTCTTGGCCCATAGACAATGAAAATGTCACCACAAAACAAATGTTGGCTCTTTCAAATCACAAATTTTAACTCCTTCAAATCCAACCAAACAAATGGCCTTTCAAGTTCTTTAAAAAACTGCAGAACATATATGTGACTGGTGGTATTAGCCTGGAAATATATGATATTGGGTTTCTTTTCCCCTTGGAGAACCATCGGGGATGTTGTTGGGACTTTTCTTTCAATGGTACCATTAGAAATAGGGGTCCTGAGTCTCAGCCCTAATAACATCTGTGCAGAGTAGAGGTGACAGGGAGAATGGTATCCTGTGCTTTTCCCATGTTCTGCGCTGTCTGACCTCAATCCACCATACTCTTAGTGAGATCTCCTCACAGGATTTTCAGCTAAAAGTCGTCACATGTCCCCGGGGGGGGGATCCTCTGGCTGGAAACAACTAGAGCCCAATTCTCACTTCAGAAACCAGGCCCTCTTGTCCATGTTTGGCAGACCATATTTACCTGCACGTTAAAGTTCTTGTATTTGAGGGTGTGATCACCACACAGAAGGCATTTTATGGTTTCTGGTGTTACAGGCTCTTCAACGGAATTGAACGCTCAAGGGACTGATAATCCAGTCCAATGACTTCACGCTTCCAAAAGTTACTGAGGAATGGATTGTTGAGATGCAGACTTCACAGAACCTAATAGATATGGAAAGTATGGTTTTGAAAGAGAAGTAATATGAGCAAAACATTTTTGGGAGCTGTTAAATAATAGCTAATGGGAGGGAAAGACGTCCCAGGGCCAGAGACTGGGAGATTTAATATTGATAAGATCATAATCCTTCCCAGACAGAGCTATCCCGAGGTTTTCCTAAGTCACAGTGGAAAGCAACGGTGACTTGAAGACCATATCTAGGTTTTAAGCCACAAGGGAGATCATTTATTCTTAAGATGCGGCCAAGGAGGATAATGAGGAAACAGAACTTTCCCGGGCTGTGAGGAGCAAAGATTGGGAAGCTTCTCCAGACAACGGAAGTAGAGTCCACTCAGGAAATAGCCTCCACCCCTGGGGCCCACTTCTATTTCCTTCCACAGAGATTTCAGAACTGCTGTGAGACAAGCAACAACCTTCCACTCTTCTGCACTGTGAGTGGTAATGTCTACTGTGGTCACGCTGGCCCATCTTCTGCCATATTTTGGACATGTGGGCACAAGTAACTAGGCTTCTTAGCCTTAAATACCTGGATCAGGTGGAGCCACCTGAGACCCAGATCTTGAGACTTTGGGATCTTCTCTAAAGCAAAGTGGAAATATTTTACATATAGAAGAAGAAAGCAAATTTTACCATGAGAGCAGGCAGTAGTGGGTTTTAACAATGGCCTCAGTTGTGTGCTAGCCCTGAGAGAGGATTATGGATGTCAATCATTCTCACTTGATTCCAGCACCTGCCCATAAGCGATGGCTGCTGTGTTGACACCAAGCATAGTTACAGACTTCCTTTTACCAGGGAAATGTGGATAAAGGTGATACACATATCTTCCCACACAAGTTTACAGAGCATCTCATGGCTTAACCATCGCTTCCTCTACCCCATCCCACCACCATCATCTTGCCCATCTGAAAACACTTACTGAGCAGAACCAAATCAATTCAGAGTCTTAGCCTAAGGAATGAAAGTTGTGACCTTGATTAGGATTTGGGTCTGAGCTTAACTTATACAGGTAGATATTGATATAGAGATATATGTCAGCCATATTAGTAAAAGTATCTCCCAGTACTGACCTGGCAGGGGATGTACCATGATCACAAAGGTGGTTTTCCCAGAGTGAGGCTTAGCCATTGCACTCTGGATGTGCTGACCCTTGCAATTTCCCCAAATGCGGGAAATTCTCCTGCATAATTTGTGGTAGTGGGGTTCTGTGTTCATGCTCTCCCCTGTAAAATAAAATAAAATAAAATAAAGAATTTTTTTTAAAAAATCTCCCAACTGTATCTTCTGATATTTGGAAGTTAGAAATAGTTGAATTTGCCATTCCCCTTTACAAAATTGTGTGGTTTTTCTTGGATGCAACATGTTCTTTTTCCTCTTTGCCTATCCACAATGTCACTGAGAATATAATCTGGTCTTCCGGGAAAGCTACGCCTAACCGATTCAGTTTTTTAATGCAAACCCAGACAAATAGTGGGAAAGCAATGAATAACCCCGACACTTTTTGTGGTTACTTAATGTTTACTGTCAACAAACCACGAGCGCAAAAATATCTTCACCCTAAAACAGGGCATCTACAAAAATTACAAAGCAGATATTTTCCTTGGATCTGGAGACTGAGGGTCAAGAGAAAAACAGGAGAAGTCTCTCACTGCACCTATTCAGTATCGTGTTGGAGGGCTAGCCAGGGAAACAGGACAAAAAAGAAACATAAAGCATCCAAATAAGAAAGGAAAAAGTAGATTTATAGGTAACATGTTGTTGTCTATAGAAAATCCTTAGGTTCCCTTAAGGAGTAACAATAAGAGGGAGGGAACCAGTTGGAGGGAGAGGAAAACAAGAAAGTAACAGGAGATGCATATGGTCAAAATGCATTACATACATGAAAGAAATGGTCATGATGAAACCCTTTATTATGCATAATAATGATATGCTAATGAAACGTTTTTAAAAGAAACAACTGTTAGAGCCAGTGAGTGGGTTCAATCATGTTGTAAGATACAAGCTCAATATGCAAATATCAAGTGTGTCTCTATGTACCAGCAATGAAAACCCAAAAATGCAGCGAAGGAAACAATTCCACTTTTATAACAGTATTAAAAATAAAATAGTTAGAAGTAAATTTAACAAAAAATTTAAGACTTATAGCTGGAAATTTTTTCCAAAGGCATTAGTGACCTAAATAAGCAAAAAAGACGCCTTGTGGATATGACCAGAAAGACGTGGTACTGCCAAGGTGGCCCTACTTCCCAAGCAGAGTTACCCTACACAAAGCCAGCTGCTTGTTTCCAGAAACTGATTAGCTAGCCCTAATATGTACACGGGCACACAAGAATACCAAAATAGCAGAAAAAAGAAGAAGAAGAAAAGAAAAGCCAGGGAATTCACAGTTTGCAACTTCATAACTGCTACAAAACCACCCAAGTAACCCAGGTAGTGAGTTAAAGATATAAGGGTAGACAAGCCCAGCTCAATGGAATAGAAACAAGAGTGCAGGACGAAATATACCTTTATATTATAGTGAATTTCTTTTCAATTTCTTTTATATTATAGTGAAATTTTTTTCTTTTCCTCAGTGAGGAAAAATAGTCTAGTCAACCAATGAGGTTAAGACAATTGGATACTCTTATGCAAAAGATACACCATATGCAATAACCCAGACCGACTCAAAATGAACCATAGACCTTTACCTAAAGTGTGTGTGTGTGTGTGTGTGTGTGTGTGTGTGTGTGTGTGTGTGTGTCCCAAAAATCCAGGGTCTACTAGGCTCTCTGCCTATGGGTGACAGCTGTGTAACTTGGTCTGTGTGTGGGGCCCCTAGCAGTGAGACCAGGATCAATCCCTGGTGCATGAACTGGCTTTTTGGAACTTATTCCTTATGGTGGGATGCCTCACTCAGCCTTGATGCAGTGGGGAGGAGCTTGGTCCTGCCTCAACCTGATATGCCATGCTTTGTTGACTCCCGCAGGAGGCCTTACCCTTTCTGAGGAGTGGATGGGAGGAGTAGAAAGGAGGTGGGGAAGAGAACAGGAGGAGAGGAGGGAAGGGAAACTGACTGATATGTAAAATAAAGTCTAAAAAACTAATAAAAAATTATTTTTAAAAATCCAGGGTCTAGATTAACCAATGGTTCCTTAGATATGACACACAAAAAAAAAACCAAAAACAAAAGAAAAAAGACAAATCATTAAAATGCATCAAAGAACCATATTTTGAAAAAAACCTACAAGATGGGGTTGAGAGTGTGTTTCAGTTAGTAGTAATGCTCACTCAACATGCAAGAAGCCCTTGATTTAAACCCTAGCACTGCATGGTTGTGAGTCTGTCACCCAGCACTAGGGGACAGAGGCAAGAGGATCAAGGGCATCCTCAGCTACATAGTGAAATGGAAGCCAGCTTTTGTATCACGAGACTCTTCCTCAAGGGAAAAATATTTTTTAAAAAATGGAGAAGATATTTTTAAGCCATCCAGCTACCAGCTTACATTCAGAATATGTGAAGAACCTTTACAAATCAACATTAGAAAGATATCAAAGTTTTAAAATGTACAAGGAGTGGGATAAAGAATCCTGCAACAAAGACATGCAAATGGGAGTAAGTGCGCACAAACATTCTTGCCATCATTGGTCATTAAGAAAACACAAATCGAAACTGCAGGAGAGTGTGCTTCTCATTCACTAGAAGAACTGGGATCAACAGGATGAAGGGCGAGAGTGTAGAGGTGTCTGTCGGAAGAGAACTAGTGGGCTTCTGTGGCCACTGCGCGGCTCGGTAAACGCGGAGGCTCTACGTTGCCTAGCACCCAAACTTCTAGGCGTATACCCTAAAAATGTATGTTCACACTGAAAGCATAAAATACATATTCACACGGGAAGTTATTCACAATAGCTGAACGTTAAAACGACGCGAATGTAAATCAGCCAATGAGTGAGCAAAATGTCCTACAGTCGTATAATAAAACCTCGTTTGGCTGTGACGTGCTGATGGCATGGTACAATATGGGACGGACCTTGAAGACTTCATATTGACTGAAAGAAGCCAGACATCAAAACCATGGAACATGTGTGTACAGTTAGATGCATTGTTTAAGATGGGCAAATCCACAGAAATAGATTTGGCTTGTTTTTCTTTTAACTAAAGTAGTGGCTACTAGGGGAGGGGAGTGTCATGGTTTGGGTCTGGAATGTCCTCCACAGGCTTGTGTATGTCAGCTATTAGTCCCCAGCTAGTGGTACTACTTGGGAGATTCTGGAACCTCTGGGACTGTGGCCTAGCTGGAAGAGATGAGTTCCTGGGGTCATTCCTTGAAAGGAATGTCTGCTTCCAGTCCAACCCAACCTCCCTGATTCCTGATCCACCAGGGCATGAGGGGTCCCCATCCACATGCCCTGAACAGGGGCGTGCCGTGATGGACTGAGAGCCACCGTGATATCTTCCCCGATGTGGCATTCCCCTCTGCCTGCTGTGAATACCATTGGTTAGTAAGGGACTGCTCTGAGACTATAGCAGAGCAGGGCAGAAAGAGCTAGGCAGTGGGGGAGGGGAGGTATTAAAGTGCATGGTGGGAGAAAGAAGGGCAGAGTCAGAAAGAAGCCATGTAGTCCCTCTGGAGCTGGATGGAACTTTAGCCAGTAAGCCACAGCCACATGGCGATACACAGATTGATAGAAATGGGTTAAATTAATATGTGAGAGTTAGCCAGTTCAGGCACCCTCTCCTCCACTGCCAGGGCACTCTCTTAGGACTGGAGGGGCAGGGGGTAAGGGTGAATCGGGGAGCAGGAGGGAAATAGGAGGAGGGGAGGAAGTGGAAACTTTGAATGGCATTATTTATAAAGCAATAGAAAAAAAAAGAGTTAGCCAATAAGAAGCTAGAGCGAATGGGCCAAACAGTGTTTTAAATAATACAGTTTCTGTGTGGTTATTTCAGTTCAGGACGGCGGGGACAAACAAGAGGCTCTCTCCTCCTACACCCCCCCTTAAGTTGCTTTGTCTGGTGTTGTCTTGCAGCCACTAGGAAAGCAAGAGACAGAGAAGAAGAAGCAAACTGACTCCTTGCACCTCCCAGAATCTCTTTGGGACAATTAAAGTGTTACACAACCACAGGGGACGGTTGCACAAAGATGAATGTATTACAATCACTGAACTTCACGCTTTAAAGGTTAGGATTCCATGGCTCCGTTGTATCTCAATAAAGTTACATTTAAAAAGCCAGAAATAATAAAAGAATGGTCATATTGGGGTGTGATCAGTTGATTACAAAGATGTATATCCCACTCGGTCTCCTCAAAGCTTTCATCAGTCACATATTTGATGAAAGAATATGAATGAATGAAAGACTAATGAGGTATGGGAAGTCCATCTCCTCTCCAGGCTTAAACTATGTACCACTCACACATTATTATATGGTGTGTGTGTGTGTGTGTGTGTGTGTGTGTGTGTGTGTACGCGCGCATGTGCGCACTTATTATGATGTGTATAGTCTGTGTGCATGTTTGTATGTGTGCATGTGTGTATGTATGTATCCTATGAGTATGGGTATGTATGTGTCACTGTGTGTATTGTAATATGTGTGTGTGTGCATGTTTGTGAGTATCTGTAAATGTAAGAGTATATATGTGTGCATGTGTGTATGTATGTATTATACAAGTGTGTGTGTGTGTATGATTTTGGTGGAAGGTAATTACCCTGATGAAGAGCTTCTAACATACCTCTTTACCATTGAGAGTCTATGTACACACTTGACTTGAGGTGAAATAGACATGGGTTTTCCATTTGGCACCTTCTAGAAATGATCTTGAGGGTATATTCACCCACCCAGATTGTTTCATAAGTTCTTATATTTCTTTCAATTCTCCCTGGTAGTTAACTGCCTTCTCATCTGAGAAGCACCTCTGCCTTGTTCAAGTTCAAATTTCTGTATCCTCTCAGTGCCTCCTTTCATCATTCGTATCCAGGTCTGCCCTGACAGACTGCAAGCACAGAGGTAGGCAGTGCCAACTCCATCTTAATGACAAGAGCATGCTCAGGTGTGTCTGTAGACCTGCGCTCCCCTCCAGTGCTTCTACTTTTCACTCCTTGAAATCTTCCCTTCCTCCCCACACATAAGCTCTCTATCCTTCAATCTCTGCATCTCAGTCCACTCAAATCATGGTTCAATCTATACGCAGTTTCCCCATGCAGCCCATCCATTTCTGATTGCTCAAGTTGCCTCTACCATTTCCCTTTTGGCTATGAGACCCAGCTCATGAGAGTCATGTTGAACATACGCTGTAAAAGTATGTAAAGCCACAACGTGAGGACACTTCATCTCTAAGCAAGACTTTAAATGAAGTCATGAATTCTGCTCATTCTTTTCTTTGACTATCCCTGCCTCATCAATACCACTCAGTTCCTCTCACCTAATAAAAAAAAAATAGTGGATCTGAGAGGCTGATCCTCAGGTCTTCCTTCTACAGTTCAAGCATGGATTGCATGTCTTCTCCCAGACAGATGTCCTTCTATTGGAATCAGGAGGACTTCTATTTGATGGGTATTCATGGTCTAACAGATGCTGAATGAACCTGCCACCTCACCAGAGATTCAAACCCCTGTCTATTAGCCTATCAAATGAGCTATCATGGCAATTGACTGACTGAGATCTAGTGGGGATGGATCAACCATTCATTCTTCGTGGTTGATTGATTGACTGAAAAATCCATCACCAAAAATTGTAGTGATGTACAGTCATAGCATATATGTATGTACATACATATAATATTCATTCTCTGGTAAGGTTTTATTTAAATCTGTGTAACCATGTTCCTCTAGTAGCTCACCAGTTTTATGGCCATTTTCTTATCCCTGTCAGCTTGGCCTGACTAGTGATGGACATTTTCCAGGCTACAGAGAGCCAAATGTTTCAGTCTTTAATGAATGCCACATTATCATCAATTAACGGATTAGTGTGCTGTAAACAGTGTATTTTGTTGGAAGACTCTTTCTTACAGTGTGTGTGTGTGTGTGTGTGTGTGTGTGTGTGTGTGTGTGTGTGTGTGCACGCATTCATGTGGATGCCTGTTCAATGCTGGGTGTCTTCTTTGTTCACTCTGTACCTTATATTTTTGTGTGTATGTGTGCACTAAAGCATAGGCATGTGTGTGCTACAATAGGAGAGTGAAGGCCAGAGGACAGCTCTCAGGAGTCAGCTCTCTCCTGCCACTTTGTAGGATTCAGGAAAAGAACAAAGATTGCTAGGTCTGTGTGCAAGACCCTCTGCCTGCTAAGCCACCTCAACAACCTCTCTCTTAGTTTTTAAGATGGGATCTCATTAAAATGGAGTTCACTGATTCAGCTAGGCTGGCTGACCACTGAACCTCAGGGAAATCTGCCTTTCACCTTCTGGTATTACAGTCACATGCCACTGCACCTGGATTTTTACCCGGGTTCTGGGGATCCAAATTCAAGTCCTCATGCTTGCTCAGCAAGCATTTTACCCACTGAGCAGCCTCCTTGGCTCAATTTCCCATCTATCTTGGGTGAACTCTTTAAAACAGTATCTGCATGGACCAGTGCCAGTCTCTGGACTGGTTTTTGCTGGTTTGTAATGAGATGGATGCAAAAACTAAGAGTAAGAATGGAGATATTTTAATTGCAATTTGATACAGTAATTATGTATCTATATAATCCCATCATTAAAAATAGACTTTATGTTTTATATTTCTTTTGTGGCTCATTAATCTAGTATTAATTTTAGTGTGTTTTACAAAAAAAATACTAGTCTAAAATTATTTAGCTGTTTTTCTCAAACTGGTATTTACCACAAATGTTTGAGAAATGCTAACCTAAATTGCCATGTCTCGACTATTCTCAGTTGCTAGTCTTACCTTATTCCAATTGTCAAACTGTCATTCTCTCTGAATATGTGAAACTTGGACCATCTGGTCCTCCTTATCCCTCAAGCGGTATATGTGTCGAAGACTTGAAGCACTGGTAATGCCCTGACTTAGAGCCCCTCACGTTATGGGGTTCATTTGTGGCCATAAAACTAAGGGGGACACCTTCAGCTGCTTGAACAATGCATTCGCCATCTGTGGGGTAAGAAAGTTTGTCTCGGGCTTGAGAGATGGCTCAGTGGTTAAGAGCATTGCCTGCTCTTCCAAAGGTCCTGAGTTCAATTCCCAGCAACCACATGGTGGCTCACAACCATCTGTAATGAGGTCTGGTGCCCTCTTCTGGCTTTCAGGGATACACACAGACAGAATATTGTATACATAATAAATAAACAAATATTTTTAAAAAAAGAAAGAAAAAGAAAGTTTGTCTCTGCTGACTGTGGCATTAGCTGCTGATTGCCAAGCTGTAATAAATGAACTTTGCTAAGTAGTGTCTCACGGGCATGGACCCAAGACCGGGAGACACTGGAGCATCATTTTTGATACGCCCCCTTTCAGCATGGTCTGCATCATCTCTGCACCGTCCAATCAATGTCATTCCTCCCTGAGCCTTATTTCAAGGGGACTGATATATCCATTGTTATATTTCATCTGATTCTCGTGCCAAACAGTCAACCTGTCTCGAGGAGAACTATGTTTAACTGATTATGTCTTAACCTATGACATCATATGTTTTAAAGAACATCGTTTGAGGACACTGATATCTATTGCCTTTTACAGTCCCTTTCCATCCAGATTGATGGTATACACGCTTGTGACAGGGATGGGAATGATGGAGTGGAGAAAGCAAAACCAGGACCGAGATGCTAGCTGGGAGGTCACTGCAGAAATCTAGGCACAGAATGAAAAGGGACTGACCAGGGCAGCAGCGTGTATATGGAGAAGCGATGAGAGTAAGCAATGCTGAGGCTTTAGAACAGAATTTGGTGTCTAGTTAGAGGCTGCCATGAGGACTGGAAGAACAGTTGATAATAGCCCTGAGGGTTTGACTCGGCGAGAGACGGAGTGAACAGGAAGAACACGGTGGACCTGTGGCGGTTGAGATGCGGCAGTTGAGAACAGCAAGTTTACTGTGCCTGAGTCATCTAATCTGTTGATATGTGAATCAAATTAGGAGAGATTTTAGGCCTAGAAATGTTGACTTTGTTTCCTTCATGAAGATTCTCATAGCCCAGGCTGGCCTCAAACACACAGTGATCCTTTTCCCTCGGCCTCTTAAGGGCAGGCAAATGTGTACATGCTTGTGTGTGTGCATGTGTGTATGTGAGTGTGCATGAATGTGTGTATGTGTGTGTGTGTGCGTGTGTGTATGTATGTGTGTTCGTGTTCAGATCAATTCTCTCACTGAACCTGGAGTTCACCAGCTGAGCGAAGCTGGCTGGTCAGTAAGCCCAAAAGATCTGCCTGTTTCTGCCTCCCTGGTGCCAGGGTTACACGCTCATGCCGGCACACCTGGCTTGTTTTATGTGAGTAATGAGGATCTGAACTCAGGTCTCCATGCATGCACAGCAGGCGCCTTGCCCACTGAGCCATCTCCCTAGTCCTAGATTCTGATTTTCTTTTTAAGTCATGTCTGTGTGAGTAGTGAAAACTATAGGTTTGAGTGTAATATCTTAAAATGTCTGGGAGATCTTTCCATTTATCAGCTGCTCCTTAAAATGCAAGGGCTTTTATAGCTATGATCCTTTTCTTCCCATGTGATAAAATGGGATTGTCTGCGTCTATCCTAATAGTTTGTGTATGGACATTAGGAGACTTTATGAAAGTCGAGTCAATCAAAAGGGTCCATTCATTGTTTCCTAAACTCGGAACTTGAGTCTCCTTGCCTCAGGTGACGCAGCTTCCCTGCAGCCAGCTCTCTTCATTAGCAGTCCATAAAAGCACACAAATGTAAGTATTGGGATTTTATGTGTGCCAGCCCATTTTATTCCATTCAATCATCACATGACCCCTAAGAGGTATCATTAAACCCATTTACAGATGTGAAAATGGACTCAAAGAAATGGCATTGATGGCAAGTGGCTAAAGTCACTATTCTTTGGCAGTTTATATCTCCAACTATCTGGTGACATGGACTGTTGGGAAAGCAACATTCTTAGGCCCCCTCTCTACCCGTCACTCCAAGTGACGCTACTTCTGTGTGCTTCAACCAAATCAGGCACTGAGAATTTATGTATGTATGTAGAGCCGACTTTGTGGTTCAGACATTGGCTTCTTTAGCTATTTTCCCTACACACAAATGGCAAACACTAATAGACATGAAAACAATGGTTGTTTTTCAAATGAATGTCTTGAAAAATGTTGGTAACATATCTGACCAAGAATGCATTAAAAGAACTGCAAAACATTCATTGTTTTTGGACATCATAATCCTGCTTTTTCAAAACTATCCTAAAGAATTACTTTTTAAAGATGCCCCAAAATTTGCTTGTAAATATAAAGATTTAATAATTTATGTGAACATATACTAGTATCAGAAAGCATGCCAGGAAAATGTGTATGGAAGAGGCAGAAAGATAAAGAAATTCAAGGTTGTCCTTAGCTACACAACCAGTTCAAGACCAGCTTCGGCTATGTGAGAATCTGTCTCAAAAAATCAAAAAAGGCGAGTAGGGTTAAGGGTACCACAAAAAAACCCATAGAACCAACTAACTTGGGTTCATAGAGGCTCACAGAGACTAAATCAACAACCAGGGTGCCTACATGGGACTGACCTAGGCCCTCTACATATGTGTTATAGTTGTGTAACTTGGTCTTCTTGTGGGACTCAACAGTCAGAACAGAGGCTGTCTGTAATTCTGTTGACTGCTTTTGGGACCCTTTCCTCCTGGTGCCTGGATTCACTGCTACTTGTTATACCATGGTTGACTTAAATCCACAAGGCCCTCCCTTTTCTTTTCAGGAGGTAGAGTGAATGAGGGTGTCTTAGTTAGGGTTTCTATTGATATGAAGAGACACCATAATCATGGAAACTCTTATAAAAGAAACATTTAATGGGGTGGCTTACAGCTCAAAGGTTTAGTTCGTTATCATCATGGTGGGGCATGGCAGCATGCAGGTAGATTCATGAAATCTCTTAATCATAATCCCTTGTAAAATAAAAATCAAAACCAGATCACATACTTACAATATATAATGGCACAGGAGAGGCATTAGCTTCCAAACTGGAGAAAGAGAGCATAGTAAGGAAATGCTGGACCAAAGCAAGACCAAAAATAAGATGGGCAAACTCCAAACTTTACATCTCCATGTCTGATATCAAAATACTCTTCAGAACAGCAACTCATTTTTAACTTTGTTGACTGTAACATATTTCTCTCTCTTGGGCTGGTTCCCCTCCCTATTAGAAACTTTCCTTGGCAGGTATACCATGGCTCTAGCATCTCAAACATCTTGGGGTCTCCAAGGCAATCCAGGCTTCAACTTCACAGTTTCATGTAATGGCCTCTCTGGGCCTCCATTCAGAAACACTCCTGCCACATGCCTGGCCTCAAAGACTTTCCTTAGTCAAGGAGGTAAATTCCATAGCCCCTTTCTTCTATCCTTAAAGCCATAATCATGTGTGAAATGGATTATTAAAAATGCTGCAGGATCCCCGGCGGCGGAAGGCAGCAGGCCAATGAATGTGGCGGCAGGCAGTGGGTCCTGAGAGCAGCCAGTCCCAGGCAGGGACCTCTGCAGGTCCCTGAGTGGTGGCTGGTCCCAGGCAGGGAGACACACGGCGGTAGGCAAGAGACAGAGACATGGATAGGCACGCCATGCAGAGTGAGGTTGGATATTTATTTAGGAGGTTATGGAGGGGGAAGAGAGAAGGGGAGAAGAGCAGAGACAGAGAGACAGAGAGAAGAGAGAAGGGAGAGATGGAAGGGGGAAGGGGAGAAGTAGGGAGAGGCAGAAGCTGCCTCTTCGAGAGGGAGACAGAAGAGAGAGAGAACTCAGGCTGGAAGCTGAAGATCAGCCTGTCTCAGCAGAGGGGGCAGTGGGCATGGCTTGTCTCTAAAGAGACAGAACAGATCATTACATTCCCATCTCTTTTTTATAATAAAAGGCAGGAGGTTAAGCACTGCAGGTTAAAGGAATTGGGGCGGCAGATTCTTAAGACTTCTTCCTGATTATTTGTGGGTGTCGTGTTTGGGGGGAGTCTGAGAAGGCTGGGTGCTGATCACATCTTGGTGTAGCTGGTCTGTTTGTTCCTGTCCAGTGTTTGTGGTATGGAAATGTCTGGTGTCTCTTACACCTGTTTAAGGTATTGGCAGAACAGAGGACAAAGTTAAATTAAGAAAAAAAAATTAGGGCCAGGGAACTGAGGGGGATGTATCTGACCTGTTTAAGGTGGATCCTTCAATTCGGCTCCCTGGAACTCACAAGAAACTTTTCTGTTTGTGAAAACAGAAGTTTTAGACATATACATTGTATAAACAGTAGCATATTTATGTCAGAATGACTGTGACAGATATTTTTGCACAATGAAAAGTATTTCTAAGACTATGGAAGGCAGCATGAGAGAGAAATTTGATAGCTTTTGCTTGTAATTTGCTGAAATTTGTTTGGTGAGGTTGTCCTTTTAAACTGACAAAACCTCTCAGCTGTCAAACTGCATCAGAGGTCTTTAAGAAGGATAAAATTTTACTTGAGTTACTGATTAAAAAATGACAGAGAACTTACTTGGTTGGCACCTAGAGCTACTCTTCAGGTCACTGAAGGTTGCATTTGCCTTTTGCTGTTTAGTGCAGGGCCTGCCAGGCTCCAGAAGATCCTGTGGGCTAAGAAATCTGTAGGAAGACAAGCCTACCTTGACCTGAGCAGCTAGGCTGTTGATTCCAGCGATTCTGTCCACATCTGGAGATCTTAAGTTTAGATGAAAGACAGTTTTTCCCAGTGGTCAGCGCTTAGCAGTTGAAGAGAATTGTGGGTGGATGTTGGTCTGTGCCCATTTGTCTTCTGTCTTCTTTGGAGGAAGTAGAGTGCTGCTGCTAGGAGCCAAACTGTCTCTTTCTGTTATGAAAAAGTCTTTTAATAATTAAATATTTAAATGCCATATTCCCCAGATCTCTGAGCAGTTGAGGGCTGTTTATGAGGAACAGCTGAGTGTAGAATCTGCCTGGAGAGCTGGGTCTGAGCTTGACTGTACTGGCTCTTATCAGGTAAGGTTTACACTCGTAAAAATACAGAAAGAAGAAAAAACTGTTGCAATAGAAGGTTAATGGCAGAACTGACAATAGTAGAGAACATCTTAATATATTTTAAATGAGGGTTGGATTAAATATAAAGTATTTTTGTAAGAGACTTAAAAGTACATACCAGTTTAAAACATGAGAGTTATTGTTTTTGTAGTCTGAAATGAGATGCAATGAACAATTATAACATTAAGCATAGGTGCATTTAAGTTACATGTATGAACATACAAACAGAGAGTGAACAGGATTGGGCGAAGTGGATGCTCTTGATGGGCCTTACCAAAGGCATGCCATTGCGCAAAACACATGCAACAGAGTCAACAAGAGGAATTTAGTGAAAAAAAAAAATAAGTAAACCGGGAGACAAGGCAGGGTATACTTCAGTAAAGATGGGAGAACTTGGTCATCTGACCTGGCTCTCAGTTAAGATGGCGGTAAGGTCACCCATGTTACAGAGTTAACACTGGGGAGCCAGGCAGGGAATACGTCAGTAAAGATGGCAGAACTTGATTACCTGACCTGGCTCTCAGCCAAGATGGCAGCAAAGTCACCTGACCCCAATCAAAATGGCAGCAGTCACATGTTGTATGGAAAGCCACAATTTTTGAGCTGCAGGGATTTTAAGCTTAATAAGAGATGGAAAAGCCACAATTTTTGAGCTGTAGGGGTTTTAAACTCAATAATAAGAGAGGCCTAGAGGCATGTTCCGCCCTGTCACTGAGCTGCCATGCCACAAGCTGCGGCTGGGAGCAAAAGGCTGGAATTGAAAAAAGCCGCCTCATTGATTCAACCAATCTTGTTGGCAGCAGTAGCCACGGCAGAGTCCATTTGCCTGTGCACTGACAGTAGTTAGAAAGCTCCCATAAGAGTGGAGCTGGCGGGACACCAGGGTATGAGCTGAAGAAGTAGGGCACTAAGGCCTGGGGTTTTAGGGCCTCTAAAAGGCTTCCATCCCAGAGGGGACAAGCTGCCAAGCTCTGCGGCTTATTGGGACTGGAACATGGTCCCCTGGTTCAATTATATCTTCATCAACTTTCTGTTTTTGATGGTTTCCTTCACTGCCTAAGCTTGCCTATTCTGAAACTTGCTCTGTAGACCAAGCTGGCGTCAAACTCAGAGATCCACCAGGCTCTGCCTCAGCACTGCTGGGATTAAGGGTGTGTCCCACCACACCTAGCTCTAAGTTTTTCTTTAATTCCGTTTTACAAAGTGGAAACTTGGATGGGTGGGATCGTGCCCTGAAGTCACCACTTCCTTCATTACATCTCTTAATCTGTTTATCTCCTTGAACACCTGACTTGGCTCCATTTTACTTCCCGGTGCTCCTTTTCTCCTCAAATGCAATCAATATGATAAAGTTTCTGTTCTCTGAGAGTGCAGAGTCCACAGCGTCAAGGGAATGTGGTACCCACCATGATAGAGAAGTCAAATGCATATCCAGGAATAGAGGAGAGAAACATCTCATCCGGTTATAGAAGAGAAGGCTTCCTGAAGGAAGGGATACACAGACTGAGTTATTAGCAGTTATTCTCCTTGGGAGGTAGGAGTTGGGGATATTCCTGACAGGATCAATAGCATCAGCAAAACTGTAAGAAGAGAAACTATGTCAGGGTCATTTCCCATGTTATAGGTGCTCGCTTTTGTCCTGTAGGTGAGGATTCAGAAGAGTCTCGTGTTCTCAGAGAAGTTTTTAGGGTACACATCAACAGGCACGTGAGTGGGTAGATGGCACTAGGTATTTGCTTGCCCAGGCTCTGAACATCACCTTGCCACAACCCATGTTCCTTGAGAAGAGGCTTATTCATACACACATATATGTATTTTCAGGTAGATTCTTCCGGTTGGTGGGGGGGATGCTATTTTACCTCGTAATTAATAATCAGAAACAACCTAAATATCCGGTAACAGAAATATAGTAAAATCATAGTGTTCAACAGCAACCATTTGCTGAGTGCTTGCAGTGTGCACAGTGCTGCACACATTGTCTCCTATGTGACTCAGCCTTGGAAGAAGTCACATTCACTGACTATCATCAGTGTTCTGCAGGTGGGAGGTCTGAAGTCACATAAGCAGCTGCTTTCATATCATTGCACAGAAAAGGGGTTGGAGCCAAAGTTCCACACCAAGTATGTCTGACTTGTAAGTGTGTGTCATTTTGCTGCCTGAGCTGTGGTAAAGCCACATAAAGACATGCCATGCAGCCGTCGGAACCCCATTTCCAAGAACTATTTAATGGTACAGGAAATAATGTCAAAAAAGAAAATGACTCAGACACAAAATATACATGCAATCACCTCAATTTCATTAAGCATACTGGAGCGCTTTAAAAAATACCTATCACTGCAGACAATTTCCATTTTCTTTCTTAGACTTTCCTTCTAGTTTTATTTAAACAAGCATGTGTTCCTTTCATTGTTGGAAGCATAATTAAAAGTTAAAGATTTTTAAGGATCTGCAATGGATGACTATCATCACTCACACCTAGACTCCCAAGGAGGGACACCACCTCAATGCATCTCAGTACCCCTGACAGTGCTGTGTACAGATGCAAGAGAAACCAGCCTGTGGAATTATTAGCCATGTAACCTTGAAAGTAGGAAAGTTTAAACTAGATAGTCTCTACCATTCCTAAACCACTAAATTTTATAGTCTTTTTTCAGTACAAATGGCATAGCAGAGGACATAAAAGAAATCTATTAAATTCTTGCCTTAGATTTGCATGGGCATTTAGAGGGCAGGCCCTTTGATTAGGTCTCAGCTTGCTAGTAATATGCTAATGTGCTCAGATGTGTTCCATATCTAAGCACTGCTAGGTGCTTTCAACAACAACCAAAAAAAAAATCTCATCTCATCCTTATTAAAAAGCCTTTGAGGTAAGGATTATTATGCATTATTATCACCATTTTTGATGATGTGACTCAAGGGTCCAGGTCACAAAAGGTCTCTCTGATATATTGTGGCCAGGTTCAAGTCAAACATCTCTTCATGAATTCTAAGACTATTGTTAGTCCAGATGTGGCATATTCATCTGCTTATTTATTATTTCAACTACTCACTGAATTGACTTCCATAAAAGGGGGAAAAGCAATTCTTGTCCTTGGTTTTTTTTTTTTCCATTTTTATTCTAAGAGGTAAACGGCTTCTTACAAAGGACCAGTTCTGAAGTTAGAGAATGATCTGTTACAGGAAAGCTTTCTGCACCATCTCTGTGTCTTTTTAGTGAGAGACAAACAAAGGGACATTAATGTGACCTTGCAAATGGACAGAAATAGTCACTTGTCTTTAGTATCAGGTATTTTAATGAAAATTAACCCCAGAAATGCTTGACTAGGCAGTGAAAGCATGGGCATCATTTGAACCCTGGCAGAACCAGGGCACATGACCTCAAGAGAATAAATCAGTTCAAAGCCCCTCACTGTGCTAATTGTCCCAATTATTACTGAAAACACTAAGATAATCAACTATGAAGTGGCAAGATAGCCATGACCCAGAGTCATCTAATCACCAAAAAATGCTCGGAAGAAATACGTGCTGTTCCCAGAACCTGAGTCAATCCTGTTGAAAAATAAAGCATAAACATGTGTCATTTCAGAGAGAGAGGGACTACACAGAATGTAGTCTCCCTCAAAGAAGACCATGTTCCACTGAAATACAGACCTGATGGGAAGAAGTAGGCAACGACATCTCACACCAAATCGTTGGCCCCTGAAGATTACAGAGAAGGGAATGCATGCACACAGGTTCCCACAGCTCAATAGGAAGGCTTGATGCCATATGCGGCCTTTTGGTGAAAAAAGAAAGTCTGATGATTTGTTCAACAGCAACCCAGCCTGATTCCCTGAAATGTAATTACTCATCTTACATGTATGGACCACATTCAGAGGGTTGTAGCTAAATGAGAGCACCCAGGATTTTGTGAGTGGCTCTTGACTTTTATCTTGCTTCCAGTGAGCTAGGGAAGCGAAGAGAGAAATCCCCAGGCACAGAGGCTGGCTAAGCACTCTGCTTCCTGTCGTCACTTCTACAGAATCCTGTTGCCACTGAAAGATGAACTGTTATATTCCTGAGGCCGAGGGGAACAGGGACTCTTGCTCGAGGCCCTCACTGATTTGCCTTCTGTGTCACGTGAGGTGTAGGGAAGAGCCCATTGTTGAGGCTCCTCGGACATCACAGTCTTCTTTCAGGTAGTTAAAGAAGCAACTATTCTAAAGGTCTGATTGCTAGAGAAGTGGTAATATATGAAGAAATACAATGTACCAGAAGTGAGGGGTAGACCTTTAAAATCAATTTGCTCACAGATGTCATTAATCCCCCATTATTGTGTTTGTTTACATAAGTAATCTAGAACATATGAAATATGTGTCAGTGTGCTTTGATCCCATTTTAAATAAGGTACGATATAACTTAGGAACCCCTTACTATGGGCAAGGTACGGGCTCTGCAGGGGACATCAAGGCATCGTGTGTGTTGCTAGGGCTCTTGTAGCCCAGTGAAGGAAAGGCTAATGCATTATTGCAGTCAACTAAAGTGTAAGGAACAATATAAGCATTCCTAAAAATAAGCTTATCTAGTCATTCAATAAGTATTGGAAGGTACTGTGCTAGCCCCAAAAGTGAAGTACCTCACCTGGAGGAGATGAGGTCATAGAAGAGGCAACTTGGACCAGGCTTTGAAGAAGAGTTTAAAATTCGTCAGGCAGAGACTTGAAGCAGGTGTGACTCGGACAATATGATGGAGAAGTAAAATGGGTGGCGTGCTTGGGAAAGAGTAAGCAGCTGATAGAACAAGAGTCACGGTGTGCCGTTAAAACTATCTATCTCTTTAGGGAGATATATGCCTGACAAGGTCACTAGTGCCCTGATTTCAGGTGGCGATGTATAGGAACCTGCACTTCATTCTCGGTTCTGTAGACATCAGAAGCTTGGAGCAGAAATAGCATGTTTACATCAACATTGTAATACAATGGATACATCTGACCGTGGAGTAAAGGCAGATAAAGTGCAGTAGGAGGCTTTTCCAGAAGCCCAGACAAGAGAAAGTCAACTTGGGAGGGAGGAGGGAGGAGACTAGAGGATTGGGGGGGGGGGAGTGCGGAAGATATTCGGGATGCAGACTCCACAGAACAGGGCACCTATTTGGGTAAGGGACCAAGGAGAGGACAGGGTTGTGGGAAACTCCACTCGTGTGATGCCCTCAGCAGCCTCATCTGGTTGGTTTGAAGGCTTTGGCTTTATTTTTACATTAGGGAGCTCAGTACCATACCCTTCCTCTGCCAGCCAGGGCCGAGTGTTTGCTTCTTTTCCACCACCAGTGCCTGTCGCTGGAGGGTGAGGTTGGTCCTTCCGCTGACAGCCTCCAGGGCTGTCCTTCTGAGCTGCTTGCCCTCAGCAGACTGGTAGGCTTTACGGTAAAGGCCAAATGCCAGCGTCAGCTGACCATTTTCCCATGTGTTCCTCTTTGTACGTGGCGCTTCTTCAGAGCAAATCTGTATGCTTCCTGAAGGGTTCCCGTAGCCCAGCTTTCCTGGTGCCTGTGATCATTCAGCAACTTTCTCTTAGCAAAGCTTTAGGAAGTCTACTGTCTTTAGTCTTTTTTTTTTTTTCTGTCCAAGGTATTTACCAAATCAAGCCCTCCCCCCCCCCCTTTTTGTTTCTTTTCTTTCTTTTTCTTTTGGTCCTTGCACTATGATTAGGCAGGTGACCTACCACCTAGGAAGTATTTTAGTCTCATTTTTCATACTTTTAGACTTTGCCTTGGTCCATCTCAGCCTTGGGACAGGGATGAGATGTCAAAAGCACAGAATGATTCTGTATAGAACCATCCTTGATGGGTCATAAGAGATACCAGCTGTAACGATTAGGGCCATCTCAGAACAGCCAGATCAGCGTCCACTCAGGTCCTGTATCTTCTGGTCCCTACTATAGAGCCCATTGCAAGTGAGGGTGGGCCAGCACACCTGCCAGGAAGGCTTCCATCCAATCTTCCAAAAACTAAATTAAACAAAAGCAACAATATGGTACAATCCACTGAGCGGTCACTGAGTCCCAGAGGTTACAATGCCAGTCTACCAGCTAACTGCCCCCGGCTGTCTCCTGGACAAGGCAGGAAGCAGTGGCGAAGGTTCATGACATGGTATGTCTCTGCCACCTTTGCCTTTCTGAGATGTTCTGCAGAGGGACAGCAAAGGTGTCACCCATCCTCTGGCCTGCCCTCAAATCCCACTCACAGCCCAAGCTCAGAGCCTTGACCCCGAGGGGCCATGTGTCATAACAAGCTAGCCTGGGTCTCCTTAATGCCCAGGATTATCTACTCCTCCCTTTACTCAAAAGATTCAAATAATATTAAATACTGCCCGTAAGGTTGCAGCTGTCCCTAGGAATAGAATTCTAATTGAATTCCTACTGCTCCTTTAAGAGCCAACATAAATGTCACCTCTAAATAATAACTGCTGACATTTGCTCAGTGCTTACTCTGAGCCAGGCACTTTGCTAAGGGCTTCTTGGGATTGTCTCATTTCATCCTCAAGAGAAAGGGAGACAGGGAGGGAGGGACAGAGGGACAGAGGGACTCACTCTGCAGTAAGTACCAGTACTATCCCCATTTTACAGATGTAGAAACTAAGAGGTTGAATGACTTGCCCAGGGCCTCACAGCTGATAGGTACGAGAGCCAGGGGTCTACTCGGAAAGATGTCATAAAAGTTCACGTGACGGAAGGTCTCTGGTGCCCTGAGGACCATGTTCATGCCCTCTGCACCAGCACTCACGTCTGCAGTGTCTCACCCAGTACCTGTCTTCTTAAACTCAAGGAAACCACTCACTCCACACTACCACACCTGGCAAATGGCAGTCAGCACCTGCAGCAGCAAGAAAGGAAAGCCACTTCTGTTTTGAATGGGGAAAAAAATGCTGCCACCAAGGGCTTTTCCAGATCCAGAATAAAGCCCCAGGTTTGCAAACCCAGCATGACACGCCCCCCCCCAACCTAACACTTGAGAGAATCAGGTTCTGTAACGTATAAATTGGCTTCCTCTTTTTGAAAGTTAACTGAAATGAAACCATACAGATGCCTACCACTCTATGTCCCGGATGGTTCTTACGTCGGCCCCTCACAACCTAGAGCTGTCTGGAAAGAGGGTGCCTTGCTCAGACTGGCTGGTGGCCATGGCTGTGGGGTGTTTTCTAATTGCTGTAGGAGGGCCCAGCCCACTATGGGCAGTGCCAGCCTAGGCAGGTGCTCCTGGGCTCTATAAGCCAGCTTAGTAAGAGCCAGTAAGCAGCATCCTTCATAACTTCCCTCAATGATGGCTGTGCCCTGGGTGTGTAAGCCAAATAAACCCTTTGCTCCTCCAAGTGGCTTTTGGTCGTGGTGTTTGTCATGGCAACAGAAATAAAGGTAAGCTCAGTAACTGTTGTTCCTTGACTGCTGAACAAGAGAGGCAGAGAGGAGTTGGTGTACTTCCCACCACACAGAGAAAGATGGATCCATCACTAATGCGTAACATTGCAGGAGAGCAGGAACTGCTCTGAGCGATTAGGACAAAAGTCTCAACATAAAAGTATGGCGTACCTAAATGTCAGGACCCCATATTTTATGTCTCAATGCTAACCCCTCAGCCATGAGTGTCTAGTTAGACTTATAATGTAAACGTCTGTTCTCTCCCACCTTCTCCTTCCTAAAAGCACCCGTCCCTCCCCCATGCTCTCCCTCCAACCCCCTTCTTCTGCCAGTCACTTTTCAAAGACAAACTCCTCAGGATGAAATCTCCGCTTTCTTTGTTTTCCTGGTTTCCATTTTGTATCCTAAAATATTCGCTCCGAGTTCCGCTTGACAGACGTCCCTAATCTAATCTCCGCGTCTGCTTTCTAATTCTCACCGTCAGGATAAAACAAATAGGTTGGAGTTAATTGCCGGAGCAGCGGGCCGGAGCTCTGAGCTGTGATTTATGAGCTGAGAGCAGGCGCTCTGCAACACATTTTTCTTAATTTATTTTTAATGAGTCTCTCAATTAATTTTCTTGGAAACATCTTAATGATGTTGGAGGCGGGTGTTAATGAGGTCTGCACAGCTCCTAATTTTGCATATTTTAAAGCGCCTAATGTCACCGTGCAGCCTTTCTTCCCATTTTAAGAAGAGATGAGGGGTGCGATTATTGTTGAATGGAGAATTTTTCCCTCTTCATGCCTCCGTCTTTGCTTAACCTTTCAGACATTATGGGCTTACGGTGTGTCTCGGCGGCAATCACGTGCTCCCTGCTCCCCTCCCCCGCTCTCGCTGTCTTCAGGCTCCCAGAATCTGAGGAACTGAAGCTAGAAAAGGAGGGAAGGAGGGCAGAGTTCCTAGGAAATGGAGAGTTCTGGAAACAGTAGCTCCGAGTGACGCACCCGGAGGATACTTCTGCCTGGTGCCCTGAGGGCTGGGGATGGGAGGGATGGGCGTGGGGAGCAGCTCTTGGGATGTCTGTGTTCAGAGCCCTGTGTTCCCAGAGGTCTCCAGCCCTCCGAGCATTACATCCTGGGTGCTGTACAGAGAAAAGCATGACATCACCCAGCCCTCTCCAACCCTCTCCAAAGCAGCCATAAGCCTGCACCAGGCTTCATTCTGTGTTTGTTAGAGACCATTTGCTGATTGATCGTCACTAAATGCTTACATAGAATATTTTCAAAATAATGGGTCAAGAAAAGAACACCAGGCATACTGGCCAAAGACAGTCTAAAAACTATAGACACTATAAAAATCATGCTGTTTCTTTCTATACATTTTTCTATCTGTGGGGATTCTAACTTAGTTTGACATATTTGTGATGATACTAGATATCAATTCTTCCACTAAACATAAATAACAAACTCATTTTACACATCATTTTCATGGAAACTTAATATTCTACTCAGTAGATGTGTTGGAAGTTACCAAATCATCCCACTGTGCTAGGTGGCTAAGCTAATTCTCAAAGACCCCATGAGGAATCTTTATGAAGAAAGCACTTCATTTCTATGAAGTTGTCTAAAAAATCAGTAGTGATTTAAAGAATATAATTCCTTTTAAGACTTCTGATACATATTTCCAAACACCTTCCTAATCTAAAGAGTTCTGCCAGGTTGTTTCCATTGGTGAAACACAAGTGTGTGTTTCTTCCACCGTACAGCAGTCTATGTATAAAGTTATAAAAACAAACTGTGAGGTTTAAATTCACTTTATTTTCTTCACTAGCTGGTATGTCAATGAGCCCTTCATCTGGCTTTGAATGAAAGAGGCTGAGTCACCGGAAACCCGAAGCCAAGTGACCTGTCCATCAACACTCGACTCTTGCCAAACCGAAGCCAAGTGACCTGTCCATCAACACTTGACTCTTGCCCTCCTCCACGGATGCTCCCTGCCCCCATCCTCTCACTGTTCGCAACGCTGTCCCTCCCCAGGTGTGGAGCATCAGCCTCTCAGCCCTCAGTCCACAGCAGTTCAGCTCTGTCTGGATCTGCCCAGTGGTCTCTGGGGCTCAGTGACACCATCTCCCTATGGATAGGCTCCAGACATGGAAGTCCCCTGCAGGGCAGCCCATACACGTGCATTCAGGCAGTGAGCCAGTGCCACGGCTATGCTCGCCCATACCTCCATGACCTCTTCCGCCTGTTATTCCTACAGCCTTGCTTCTGAGCGCTGTCTCTGAACTGGGCTTGGGGCTAAGCCTTTCAGCTTTCTTTACCTACTGCTTTGCATTTCCGCCCTTTCAGCGACAGAACACAGTCTTTTTAACACAAGCAGGGGCCATATAGTGACTCTCTCTTCCCTTTATGCCCACACAGCCCACAGTCCTCCGTTTGTTAGAAGGGGCTTCCTCCATTTGACATTCTAGAGGATTACCCATTTCTCAAATGTGACATTGGCTTTGGTGAGGCTATTTTCAAAGCTTGGGACGCCCTTTTCCATCCCCAGAGTCCTCCTCGGTGAAGTCTTATCAGCCCTGTGGCTTCACCACACCTGGGGCAGGCCTTGCACATGCAATGATGTCTGACAAGTGTTTGGGAAATGAATGTGTAAAAGTAGCTATAGACACAAACTGTTGTCTGTTGTGTTTTCTGGAGTGCTTGGCATACTAAATTAAATGTTCATGTTTGACATTTTAAAGACCCCCTTCAACCTGATGCTATATGTTTATATTTAGAATTTTAAAGACAGTCTCAACTAGGTGAAATATATATGTGTATGTATATATATACATACAAATATATGTATATATATATGTATTTATGTATGTAGAGAAAGAGAGTATGTGTGTGTGTTTAGGGATCAGAAGACAAACTGAAGTTGTCAGTCAATTCGCATCTTCCACCATGTGAGTTCCAGGATCAAAGCTGTCAGTCTTGGTGGCCTTTACTCCCCAGCCCCCCACATTTAATTTTTATAGCAGAATCTTTTCTGCATTTCCTTCTGCTTAAAGTTCTGTCAGGTTACATTCCCCGCGAGAAAGGCCCACAAGGTCTAGCTGTAGGGTCTTCGTTGGTTCAGACCAGATTCGGTGCCCAGCTGTGAACCTACGTATCTAGATGTCTTACAGTTAAAACAGGGGCTTTCAAGAATCATCTTATGTTTTCAAAAAAATAAATAAATAAAACCCTCCGACCAGCAGTGACAATTCACCTCAGCTAAGAATGTGTGATTCTGGGCTTTGTCCCCAAACATTTGTCAAATAAGTTAACAAAGTACAAGTGAACCCTGGGAGTTAGAAGAATGACGGTTTCAAGGATGCTTTGCAAGCCATGGGCTTGCTCTGGGAAGAATGACGGTTTCTAGGATGCTTTGTAAGCCATGGGCTTGCACCGGGAAGCAGTGTGGGTCACTAGAAGAGGAGAGTCAAGGTGGGGCGACAGGGCAATCCTGACAGCTTTAGATATGGTGTTGGCAGGAGGAGCTTTTAATATGATACATGACATCGCCATTATTTCTAGTATTGACCTAGCATATGGCCTAAAATGTTTTATTTTAAGTTGCGGGGGAGACTGAAACTGGGTGTCTCTACTTAACCCTGCCTGTCCTGGAACTCACTATGTAGACAGGTTGGCCTCAAATTCACAGAGATCTGCCTACCTCTGCCTCCAGAGTGCTGGGATTAAAGGCATGTAACACCATGTCCAGCTTGCTTTATTTTTAATTCTTCCATCAAGCAAGGATTTTGTTTCATTTTGTGGGTGTGTCTGTGTGTGTGTCGTCTGTGTGTGTCTGGGTTGTACAGGTAGTCATTTACTTTGTTTGCTATTTCTCAATAGTCTTGCCAACTGCGCTAGATCAGCTAGCTACCAAACTCAGGAGTCCTCTTGTCTCCACTTTCCCAGCGCTGAGACCACAGGGTATGCACTGCTATGCTCAGCATTTTAAATACAATTGTGGGTATTGAACCCAGGTCCTCTTGCTGACACAGGAAACACTTTACCAGCTGAGCTAGCTCCTCTGCCCTCATTTCCAGCAAAGTTATGTAGGCTATGATGGGCTTTACAGCAGCAACCTCAGTTTTTAGAGACCCAACACCCCAAAATAGTATTTATTGAGTGGATATGGCATATAAGGTAGACATCTCTAATAGGACGGCACATCTGAGCACCTCCCTAGTCACTGAGGGATCCAAGCTCCTCTGTCCCCTGGGGCAGCCTTGGTGTCCTCACTGGATCCTCTGCATCGGGCTTGGCATAAGGGAGCCCAATGAGGGTTGTTTCTGCAAGACCTAACTGTCAGATAAGGAGGCAGCATGCTTTCTAAGTTGTATAAGCATTAAATGGTAACAAAGGTAATTCAAACCTCATAGCTGCCTACTTTATTACATTCTACCACCATCTATCCTAGAGATAATTAATGTCTCCTACATCTGCTAGTGAGAAATGCCATATAATGGTGGCTATTGGGCATGTCTTCCAAATTCCACGTTTGGTAACATGTTAATGGTTTGAAATTAACCTTGGTTAAGATATTTACACCATAGAAATTGGCAAACACTACAAATCAGAGTTTGGTTTATTGTTTTGCTGCTTTTTAAAGTATACACTAGAAAGTTATGAAGAATTGGTAAGCCAGAGTAATAGGACATATTCTCATCAGGCACCATTGTGTTGTGAATAGCACAAAATAATGAGAAAATATCCTTCTAGTGTTTGAAAACTATTGATCCAGCAAAGAAGTTGCCTAAATTAGGACAGCATAAACTTTGACATATGTCTTCATTGTCTCATTTGCTCATTAACTTAAAGTATAAACCAGCATTCATGTAGGTACACTTATTTATCACACTCATTAATATGTTATAGGTTGGCTACAATACAGGGCTTGATGGAAATCAATGACAAAATTTTGAGTGAAACAATCACATGTATACAATATTGCATTCCTAAAATGTAATTGTAGGATTGCCAACTGTAAACAATATGCTACACCTTGCTCATATCACGAAAGTATCATACACCCAAATGTATTGTGCATGTTGTGTGTTCTAGACAGCCAACAGCTACACATTCACCACACACTTCCCTCTGGGCTTTACTGGCCAGAACTCAATTATGCGGTTTCACCTACACATAAGAACTGAAGAATAAATAGTTCGGTTGTAGGTCCAAGAAGGAAACAACCTGACACATGTAGGCTTCCTTTCTCTTGAGTCCACCCTTCTGGTCATAAACTGTCAGGTTCTTTTTTTTCTTCCCACTCTCCATGAGAGACAGCCCAAAGTCCCCTGCAGTCACTTCTCTCTAGCTCAAGTCTGGGATCTATAGGTGGTGTAAGATTTCTCTATCACATCAGACGTGACGTCTGTGATGTAGCAACTAATGAAATAAAATTGGCCCTCCCTCCAAACTGGGTATTGTACCAAAGTAAAATGACTATGACTATTACAAATTCCCCAGATCATAAAAAATAAAAGAGGGTGGAATTATGGTCACTCTTTCATCAATATTTTTCTTTTTATTATATATAATCATTGCATAAAATGATGCTTCATTCATTCCTCATACATTACTATGCCCCATTATCATCTTTTGTTTATCCTCCAAACACTCATTGACCCCCTTCCTTGGTGCGGGAGAATTGTCTGTATTCTGTC
The DNA here is from genome assembly GCA_004026605.1 of Ondatra zibethicus. Taxonomy (NCBI): domain Eukaryota; kingdom Metazoa; phylum Chordata; class Mammalia; order Rodentia; family Cricetidae; genus Ondatra; species Ondatra zibethicus. Next base: position 40,156 of record PVIU01012183.1, read on the forward strand.
AATTATATTTTAAATAAACGCTGATTGGCTGATAGCCAGGCAGGAAGTATAGGCAGTAAAACCAGACAGGAAGTAGAAGTGGGGCAATGAGAACAGGAGTATTCTGGAAAGAAGGAAGCTCTTTCTGCAGTCCTGCCCAGACCATGGAAGAAGCAGGATGTGACCTGTCCCGCTGAAAAAGGTACTGAGCCATGTGGCTAACATAGATAAGGATAATGGGTTAATATAATTTATAAGAGCTAATACGAAGCCTGAGCTAATGGGCCAATCAGTTTATAATCTTATGAAGACCTCTATGTGATTTTATTTGGGGCTAAACAGCTACAGGAACTGGGCAGGACAGAAACCCAACGAGCAGGCCTTCATGTTACACTTCCTAGTCCCAAATAATACCCCCTCTATTTTATTATCTTTTTTAATCTATTTTTTGTTTTTGTTTGGTTTTGTTTTTATTGAAAAAATTTATATTTTGATTATGTTTCCCCCCCCAAATCACTCCTAGGTCATCTCCTTTTACCTACCTACCAACATTATGTTGTTTTTCTCTCTCTTTCAAAAAAAAACACAAGAAACAAAACAAAGAAGGGATACACAATGAGAAATAAAAACGCAAACCCAAACGATCAGTAAGAAAAAAAAATCTCAAAACAAAGGAAAATGAAACAAAAAGTCACAAAAATAACTTTGAGTTTGTTCCATGTGGCCAATTTCTCCTGGGCAGGGGTCTTCCCTGAATGTGGTTGGTATACCCAATGTGACTCCAGTGGAGAAAACTGATTTTCCCTTTCCCAGCAGGTATAAGCTGTAGATACTGCCTTGGTTCTGGGTGGGACCCTGTGTCCACTTTCTCCTCTTAGAGCTGGGACCCCATTGTGCTTACCTGTGCAGTCATGTGTGTGGTGCTACAATCTCTGTAAGTTCTTATGTGTACCCATCCTGTGGTGTCTGGAAGACACTGTTTCCTGGGAGTCACCCAGAAGCTCTGACTCTTACAACCTTTCTGCCTCCTCTTCTGCACAGATCCCCGAGCCTTGAGGGATGGGCTTTGATGAAAGCACCCCATTTAGGACTAAGCACTCCAAATTCTCTCATTGTCTGCACATTGTCCAGTTTGGGTCTCTGTGTTAGTTCCCATCTACTGAAGAAGAAGCTTCCCTGATGTGAGCTGAGTGAGGCACTGATCTGTGGGTACAGCAGTATGTCATTAGGAGTCATTTTATTGATTTGGTATGTCCTTTAGCAGAGCAATAATAGTAGGTTTTCCTCTGCCCCATGACCTTTCTAGTTTCAGGTTCTTGGATACTTCAGAGCTGTCGGGTATGGTTCCATCTCATAAATTGGGCCTTAATTCCAATCACAAATTGGTCAGTTACGCCTGTAATATTTGTGACACTATCCACCAGTATAACTTGCCTTGAGGAGGTCACTGTTGGGGGCTGCAGTGTTTGTAGCTAGGGTATATTGATGATCACATTCCTCCTATGGTAGCAGTCACAGTACCTGCCAGCCATGAACACTAGTCACTAGAGGTGAAGCTTCCAGTCAGGTACCAGTTAAACTTCCCGGTCATATACATCAAGAAATTCATCCACTTTGTTTGAATTTTTCATTTTGGTGGATTATAGATTTTTAAAGTATATCCTTATGAATCTCTGAATTTCCTCCACGTCTTTAGTAATGTCCCACATTTCATCTATAATTTTATTAATTTGGATCTTCTTTCTCTGTCTTTTAATTAATTTGGCAAAGAGTTTGTCAATCTTGATTTTCTCAAAGGACCAACTCTTCATTTCATTCTTTGCATCGGTTTTGTTTGTTTATATTTCATTGATTTCATGCCTAAATTGATTATTTATATTATCTACCCTTTGGAGTATTATTTCTACTTGTTGATCTAGAACTCTCTGATTTGCTGCTGAATTACTAACATGGGATGGATCCAATTTTTTGTGCTTTGTTTTGTTTTTAATGTAGACACTTAGTGCTGTGAACTCACCTCTTAGACCTACCTTCGTTGTGTCTCATAGGTTTGGGTATGTTGTGTTTTCATTTAGTTCTGTTCTATCTATTTCCTTCTTGATTTCTGTCTTGATCCACTTTTCATTCAGTAGTGAGTTGCTCAGTTTCCATGAGTTTATATACTCCAAGCTATTTCTGTTGTTTATATCAAGCTTTAATTAATGGTAGCCATTAACTTTGGTTTTTAAGTCTGTTTTCCAGGTATTAAAATGGCTGCATCTGCTTGCTCCTGGGTCTATTTTCTTGGAATACCTTTTCCCATCCTGTAACCCTAAGGCCATGTTTCATCTTGATGGAGAGGTGTGTTTCTTGGGTGCAGTAAAAAGATGGATATTGTTTTCTAACCCAATCTGTTAGTCTGTGTCTTTTTGTTTTGGAATCAAGACCATTCATATTGAGAGTTATAATGATAGTTGTTTGTTGATTAGTGTTATTGGTTGTTATAATGTGGGGCTTTTCTTACCTCTTTTGACTTGCTCTTCTAGAATTATTTGCTCTTTGTGTTTTCTTGGATGTAGTTTAACCTCTTTAGACTGAAGTTTTCCTTCTAGTGTCTTCTGTAGTACTGGATTTGCAGAAAGGAATTACTTAAATTTGGCTGTGTTGTGAAATGTTTTTTCCCCTGTCGATTGTTATTGATAGTCTTATTAAGTATGGTAGTCTGGACTAGCATCTGTAGTCTCTCAGAATTTGTAGAGCATTCATCCAGGCCCTCTGGCATTTAGAAATCAAGTGTTTTTTTTTATATGCCTGTTTGTTTTTCTAAGAGAAAGAAAGTAGATTTGAGTGGATGAGAAAGTGAGGAAGACCTGGGAAAGAGGAGGGAAAAACAGAGTCAGAATATATTGTACAAAAACATCTAAGAAAGAAAGAAAGAGAAGAGAAGAGAAGAAATAAATATTTTTATGCCTTTGACCTGGTTTTCTTCTCTTTCTGCTATTCCTATTATTTGTAGATTTGGTCATTTCATATTGTCCCAATTTTCTTGAATGTTTTGTGCCTGGATTTTTTTAGATTTAACATTTTCTTTGACTGATATGTCCATTTCTTCTAACTTTTCTTCAACACCTGAGAGTCTCTCTTCCATGTCTTGTAATCTGTTGGTGAGGCTTACCTTTGAATTTAGTTTCATTTCACTCTGAGTGCCCTTTAGTGATTCTATCTCTACTTCTGTATCTTGAACCGTTTTCATTATTTCGTGCGTTTCATTATTTGATGGTAAAAGCCACGCGTGTTTTTAGGAGATTTATTAATATCCCCTTTAAGGTCCTTGAATATAGCCATAATTTATATTTTGAAGTCATTGTTCTGTGCTTCAGCTAAATTGCATTTCTCAGGGTCTGTTGCAGTAGGGTTGCTGGTGTCTGAAGGAGGAGCATTGTCTTGACTATTCATGTTTGTGGTTTTGTGCCAGGTTCTAGGCATCTGGAGTTACAATGTTTGAGATGTATCTTGGTGTTCTAGTCTAGTTTTTGTTGGGTTATTTTTCACTCTTTGGTTACTGTTGCCCAGTCTGAATCCTAGGCAAGTATGGTGACTGCAGGGTCCCTGGTGGAACACCCAACCTTTATATTCTTTTTAAATCTACATTTTGCATGTGAGAAAAAGTATTTGATATCTGTCTTTCTGAGACTGCTTCCTTCATTTAACGTGATTCCATTTCCATCTATTTTCCTACAAAGAATACAATTGTGTTCTTTATGGCTGAATAAAACTCCTTTGTGTATGCATACCACACTTTTAATAGATTCCTTGGTAAGTGTGCATACAGTTCCAGAAGATGATGTTCAGATATCTCTTTTTTATGCTCCTATATTTTCAGGAGAAGTATAGATAGTGTATGGGATAGTTCTATCTTTAGTTTTTTAGGAACTACCACACTGATTTCTCTGATGGCTAAGATGCTGATGCTTTTTCATGAACATATAGCCCATTTTACTTCCTTTGAGCACCGTCTGTCTAGTTCACTTTCTTGTTTATTGATTGAATTACTTGTTTTATGGGTGTTTAATTTTCCAAGTTCTTTATATGTTCTAGATATTACTCCACTGCCGTAAGACTTTTCTCTCATCCTATTTGTTTCCTGTGCTGTGTAAAGGGTTTTTTATTATTATTTCATGATTTTTAATCCTTCCATTTATCAGTTCTTGCTTTTATTTCCTGGACTGTTAGAATCTATTCAGAAAGTTCTTGCCTATGCTTATGTCTTAAAGGGTTTCCCTTGTTTTATTATAGTAGTTTCAAAGTTTTAGGTCTTACATCAAGGTCTTTGAACTATTTCAAACTGAGCTTTGTATAGCATGAGAGATATGAACCTCAGTGTAATTCTTCTCTATATAAATAAATACTTTACCCAGCCTCACTGTTGAATGCTGTCTCTTTTCCAACATACGTTTTGGGGCCTTTGTTATTAATCAGATGAAAATAGCAGTGTGGCCTTTATTGCTGGGTTTTCTATTCTTTTACATTGCTTTATGTCTCCTTTGTGCCAATTCGTGATAATTTTGCTACTACAGCTTTGGAGTATAATTTTAAATCAGATCTTGTTAGTGCCCCATCATTGCCCTTTCTGCATAGGGCCTTACTGTCTATTTGTAATCTTTGTGTTTTTATATAAATCTTGGGATTGTGTTTTTCCTATCTGTGAAGAATGTCATTGAAATTTGAATGAAGATTGCATTTGCACCCGCACGATGCTTTGGGTGATGCGGCCATTTCACGCTATTCTGACAATCCATGAACATGGAAAGTCTTCCCATCTTCCAGTGTCTTCTTTGATTTCTTTCTTCAGTGTTTTAGGTTTTTATTACAGAAGTCTTTGATTTTTCTGTTCATTCACAGAAAATGCAGGGACCCTGTGAACAGGCAGCATAAAACCCATCCACCTGAAAAAGGACCCAATTCTTCTTCCTGGGAAGAAATTCCTTTGTCTAGGTCACATCTAGAATAGAAGCTGAGAAGTTTGGCCTCCTTGGGAAGCTGTAACCTTCACAGGCTGTTGCCTGCCTTCTACTTGTTCAGGGGAAACTGAGGATGCTTTATATGTTATGTAGTCAAGAGCTTCCTTAAACCAACATAGTGATTTCTTTAGCAGTATAGTTACGTAGGAAATGAAATAGCATAGAGTTTGGATCTGTTTCCTTTCTATTCAGCAGAATGCACCAATAACTACAACCAAAATAAATTCTAGGCATAAACATAGTGAGGAAGGGAGAGAGGGGGAAAGAAAGGGTGGAAGAAACAGAGAGACTCACTCTCACTGTATAGCCCAGGTTTGCTTGAACTAATGCCCGTCTTCCCTCTGCCTCCTAAGTGCTGGACTACAGGTGTGTATCCAGCATTCCGTATGTGTCCTCAAAGTTTTTGGGTTTGAAAGTAGTGAACTTTTCCAACCCTTTGACCTTGCAAATGCCTGGACTCTTTATTTCCAATTCTTTCTGCTTCCCAACCTTGTAATTTAATTCTCTCCTGTGTTCATCTCCTCAATAGCTTAGTGTCCTCACTTTTTAAGCCTATAAAAACCAGCTCTCAGCACACATTTCCTAAAGTCTGCCTCACAGAGGCTTCCTGGGAGCTTAAAGCAACAGTTTGCGACATCTGAGTCACAGTCAGTTGGCTCTCAGCACTGCATGCCCGAGCACTGTCTGCCTAGCCGGACCCCAGACAACCACTGACCAGAGCCTGTGTCCCTTACTGCTAGGTTAATAGGGCATCACCCACCTCAGCAATTTTTACATTGATTGCATAGGCTAGCCTAAGCTATGTAACAAAGAAATTCCAGCAGCTTTAGTCTAATAAAGTCTTCTCTACCTAATAGAGAGTTCACGAAATTTTTTGTGATAGGGCAAACTCTATTCTATTGATCTGAGAGCTAATCTCTATCAGAATAATCATCAAGAAGATAATAGATTCACTTTCAAAATACTTAAGGGAAATAACTGACAACCTTGACTCTGCTACCCAACTAAATTATCCTTCAAAAAGCGAGGTGATACAAAGACATTTCCAGACACACAAAGATGAAGAGTGCTTGTCCCAGACTCTCGCTGAAAGAACAACAGAAGAAACCGACTTGTGAGAGAAAATTAGGCAAGAAGATAAGAAGATGCGGGAAGCAACCATGAATTTAAATGAGACATGCCAGTAAACAAATGGTGGTTATCCAGGCGGAAGTTAGCTTTCAGCCAATGGAGGCTCTTTTGTGTTATTTCTCTCTGGAAATTTTTATTATAGTAGTGACCTCAACTATTGCATCTAGATTTGGATATCTATCTGTCTTTCTATTATCTATCTATCTATCTATCTATCATCTATCTATCTATCACCTATCTATCTATCATCTATCCATCTATCTATCTATCTATCTATCTTCCTCTCTATCATCTATCACCTTTCCTTTTTTCAGCGGTTAAGATCCTGTCCTAACACCAGAGGTGGTGGCACATATGTTTAATTCCCCCACCCTTAAGAGACAGAAGCAGGCAGATCTCTGTGAATTCAAGGCCAACCTTTTTCTAAGTAGTGAGTTCCAGAATCCCCGGGCTATGTTGAAAGACCCTGTCTCAAAAAGCAAATGAAACCAAACAAAACAAAAGGATCCTGTCCTAAGAACCATGTCCCCTAATTTTTAAATTTATATTCTCTTTCCTCAAATACTTCTTCTTCATTCTCTGCTTTCTTTGTCCAGAATTTCTATTCAGCATATACTGGAGATTTTTATTCTGAAATTTCTCATTGTTTCCCTTCTGTGTTCTACACCTGTCTCTTCGGGCTGTTTCCTCTGGTCTGTCTTCCTGTTTACTCATTCTCGTTTTAGCCATGCCTACTCCCTCACCATGAGGATATTTTTCAATGACCAATCTTCACCTCTGGGGGATATATATATATATATGGGATATTTTATATATATATAATTTCTTGAACATATGTTGACTTCTTTTTTATGATGAACTAACTTTACCTTTCATCATCTCTTTGAAACTTTTGAGCACATTATTAAAGCCCATTCAGCACTCCTATAATTCCTGCTTGTTATTTGATATGGTTTCTTTTGGGGCATGCCTGCTAACCATCCTCACAATGCTGCATTTCCTCCCATTATCCTGTTCATTGGAGCATCCTACCTATTCCCTGATCATAAGTTTTTGTCTTCATGGTGCACGCCATCCTAAACTTTCCAGCGCTAAGCAGGTCCAGACCAGATTCCTAATAGTGTCTTGACTGAATTTTTAAGACACCATGGTTGGTAAGGGAATATGTGTACATATCTACACCTACCCCTAGAAAGACTGGTTTCTCATGCTCGTGGTTCTGAGGAAGGCAGTCTCCTGCCCCGATGAAGTTTTCTGGTCAACACCATCTTCTCACTGTTTACAGGGACATTCATTCCAGGTCCTCAGTTGAGTTAAACCCATGTCCATAAGGCATAAATTTTCTTCCATTTATGCTTATTGCTATGAAATATCTGACTTCCAGAAACGTTCATTTCTTGATTTAAATTTAGCTATAAACTTTGTATTTGATATTAAAATATTTATATTTTGTAGCATTTCTTGGAGTTCCCATGTCACTCTAGGGGGCCAGGTTGACATCAGAGTAATAGACATGAGATTAGGTTGGTCAGTAGTAGCAAGACTTAGAAGTGTTTCCTGCCCCTGTCTTCTACATGCTACCCTGACTCTGCACCATCAAGACAGTCGCTAGCAACCCTTTGGGCTTGACCTGCTGACTGCTTCCTTTATACTTAGAATAATTTATCTAAACTGATCATTTTATTTACAGTGTTAGAAATGATACGGTGACTTCATATTATAATACCATCTTTTTAATTATGTCTTTAATGTTTGTGTTCAGACTGTTCGTGGTAAAGCCTAGTTGTAAACAGTGATGGTGTTCTCTCTCCAGTACAACTTTGGGAATTTGTCTGATTTTCCAATAGCTTTGGTTTATGTACAAAATTTCCTGCCTCATTATGTTTGACCTTGTCTCCAAATGTTCTATTGTGACACATCTTCACTTGATTTCTTTCTATTATTTTATGCGGGGCTATGCAACAAGTTTCTCTGAAACCTTGCGTTTTAACACAGTTAGCATTTATTAACTCGCCGTTCCTCTATCAAAAAGAATCAAACTAGGGTTAGATGGCTCCTCAGAATCAGAATCCTCTGACAGCATGATGTCATCCAGAGCGACAGGAGACTCGGTTCATGAAAGACAGAAGCTGCTTCCAAAGCCATTCGAAGGGTTGTTAACAGGACTCACTTCCTCACAGGATTTGGTGGGGGTGGGGGGGACTCACTTCCTCACAGGATTTGGTGGGGGTAGGGGGAGGCTCCCTCACTTTCCTGCTCCATGGGTCTCTCCAGAAGGCTTCTCATAGCATAGTGGCTGGCTTTTATCTGAGCAAGCAAGGCAGAACGAGACATCATAAGCTACAATCTCTTAAACTCTCACTGTGAAATCAATATATCATCTTTTTTATATACCACATTTTTATATACCACATTCTATTTATTTTAGGCAAATGACTAGGTGCAACTCCAGAGAGAGGGCGGCACATAGTGTGACTTCTAGTCTAAGATGATTGATAACTATTTCAGGAGATGTTCATTAGATCATTTTAATTTTTCTCAGAGCTCCTTTTCTTCTGCCGTAGTCTCTAGGGCAGCTCTTGATCAACACTCTGAGGATCCCTTCACTTTTCTCTTACATTATTTTCATTATTTTGTGTGTGCGTGCATGCGTGCGTGCATGCGTGTGTGTGTGAAGTCAAAGAAAAACTTGTGGGAGTTGGTTCTCTCTTCACTGTGTGGGTCCTGAAGACTGAACTCAATTACTGGGGTTGGCCACAACCACAATTGCCTGCTGAGCCGTCCCTCTGGCTGTGGCTCCGTCTACTCCCATCTATGAAGATGCTCAGTTTCTCGTCCGTAAATGACCTGCTTTCTTAGCTCCTCTGGGGACTTTCAGAATCTTCTCCTTATCCCAGATATTCCGTAATTTCACAGTGAAATGCTTTGTACTGGATATTCCTTGCATACTTTCAAGATTTGTGGAATTTTGATTTATGTTTATGGGGTATAGGGTGTGTGTGTGTGTTCCTGCAGAGGCCAGAAGAGGGTGTTGGATCCCCTGGAGCTGGAGTTACGGGTGCTTGTGAGGGGCCCCACCTGGGTCCTGGGAACCAAGAACCAAGCTCCAGGCTTCTTTACAGATTTTCAATGTAAAGCTCACGTCCTTAGATTTGGGGGCTATTCTTTAATATTTCCCTCAATAGTTTCTTTCTTCCAGAACTCCTATAGGTTGGATATTGAGCCTTATATATCAGGATGAAGCAAATGATTTCGTAAAGAGTCACGCAGCAAACATGCTGGACTCGTGGACCATATATGGTCTATGTTCTTGTCTATGCACCATTTACAAATTCAGAGAGCACCTCAACTTAAGGAGCGACACAAAACTAGGCCGCAGGAGAGGCTTGCTCTGTGGGTCATTGATTGCTGATGGCAAGTAAACAGATTTGTGCTCTGTGTTCCTTACTTCTCTAACTTCACTGTAATTTCTGGGAGATCACCTTGAAGTACTCTCCTCTAGTACTTCCAGCACGTTCCTTACTTCAGCAACTCTATCTGTAATTCCGAGGTCTCTTTCTCATTCTCTTACCTTCTCAGACCCCCTGAAGATACAGACATAGTTGCTTCTTAACGGTTCATGCTTCTGTTCCTTCAGTGGTTTTTTTTCCTGATAATTTTCATTTCTTCCTTTTATTTTAGAGGATTTTTCCCTCACATCTTTGTCTATCACTCTATTTAAATATGAGATGCCTAACAGAGTGGGTTTTCTCTGGAAGGGAGCAGGGCTTGCCAACTGATGGCCTTCGCCTTGGTCTTGCCTGATGGAGAACGCTAGCATGGGAGCCGAGTCCCTACTGCCATTCAGTTCACCCGGTGCAGGATGACTTGGCTTCCGCTTCTCTTTCCAATCCTGCTGCCATTTCCTTAAAGTATGTTTTTTAGATAAGTAGGACATTTAGAGATGGCATGGTAGTGTATACCCATAATCCTAGGAAACTGAGACAGAGGGATCAAAAGTTCAGGGCTAACCTGGGCTCTCTAACAAGATGCTCTCTCATAAACAAAGAGCATGCTCACTCACGTGGCTACTCGTCTCTGATCTGCACTGTGGCTCTCCTCTAAATGAAGCAGTCTCGTTTCCTTACAGGAGAATGGGAAGAGGAGGAAGTGGAGGAAGAGGAAGAGGAACATTAGATGGTTCAGTAGATACCTGTGACACTCTCTACACAGAGATTTGTGAGGATCAAAACACTTCAAAACCGAATATCAAAAATTTCATTATTAAATTATAGTACTGCTATTAAATGCATCCAGTAAACACTGATTGAATACCTACTAGGTGTTGAGCATGGCACTAGGCATTGAGGAGTCAATGGTGAACAGACACAGCCTCTTCTCTCTTCAACTATCAGGCTTATCAATAAGGACAAGCCTAAACAGACAGACAGATAGACACTGGAACAACCTAGGGAGAGACAAAGAGACCGGAGCCATGAAGAAAACCAAATCAAAATAATGTAGGACACTGGCTTTTCAGGTAATCAGGAACGTCTTCTCTGCTTCTAAGATCCTGAGAAAAGACAAGCGGCTCCCCCCTCTGGTGCTATTCCTGAAGAGATTTTGCAGTTCTGGGCTAACCCTCCCCCACACTGACGAACTCCACCTCCCATGAGCCTTTGTTTCAGCTCTTCCTTGTTCTCACGTCTGACATTATCATTATTCAAGGATCCATTCTCCTGTGTGTTTAACCCACATGGTTTCATTGCTTTTATTCAAATTAATAAATGTTATTTCCTGACAAAGGCTGAACTTCTCCAAAGAAATCAGTGTGCTTACCTGAGTTGATTATCTCTCACTTACTTACATTATTTCTCATTATTTTCATTGGGAATATGAGGAAACCAAGGCACAGAAATAGTCTCTGATGAAGCCTCATGCAAACGCAAGCCCTCTGGCTCAACGTCGTCTTCTAAGGCCTGAGTCGCCACGCTGCTTTGGGAATTGAAAAGACAACCTGTGAACATACCTGACGTGCTCTTAAGTACATTGAGCATCTTTTGCCACTATCTAGCTCCTGGGGTGATAAAACTGCCCAGTACCAATATTAACTGCCTAGAAGAGACTTTAGCTAGCAAAGAATCACTTGCAGGAACTCCCCCCACCCCCCACGTGATTGTTTCTAGTCATTTACCACATGAAGAAACAGGTGTCTTGGTGGTTTGGTGTGATGATTAGTGGTCACTGTCAACTTGATGAGACCTGGAATCGCCTAGGAGACAAGCTTCCAGGCATACCTGTTAGGGTTTGTTTGGTTGGTTTTTTGTTTGTTTGTTTAGGTGAGCCTCAGGACAGACCTGTGAGGGGTTATCTTAATTGTGTTATTAGAGGAGAGAAGATCGCCCATATTGCACCATCCCCTAAGATGAGATCTTGAACTACATAGAAAGGAGGAGGCCAGCTGAGTATCACTTTCACTGTCCTCTGGTTCCTGGCTGTAGGGGCACCGTGACTGGCTAGCTACCTCAAGTTCCTGTCACCAGGGAGTCCCTGCTTTGATGGACTGTGATTAACCGCCACCTACAGTATGGCATCTCATTTTGCCCAGATTGTGTGTGGTCAACCCTTCCTCCCTTGAACTGCTTCTGTCAAGGTATGTTATCTTAGCAACAGAAAACACAACTGAGCTGTTTGGACTACCAGTGTTGGCTACTGAGTATTTTTATGAACAAGGCCATGATACTAACTAAAACGCCATTTGTCCCATGGACTACTGGGTGTAACAATAGAGACTATGTCTCCCTGGTGCTCTTTGTTTTGCTTTGTGTCAGCCCCTGGGTGACCCAGTAGCCGTAAGCAGAGGATTGCCCCTGGTTTCTTCACAGCCTGTCAGTCCCTGTGAAATCAGAGAAGACTGGAGCATGAGATCTTTGTTGTCCCTGTCCAAACACGGCAGCTGTTTAATTTCAATTAGCAAATCTTGAAAAAGAACATTATGCCAGAAGTAATTAAAGCAGGAGGGAGTTCCCTGCTCAGCCCCATGCTACCTCCTAATTGAGGATCTGTGATTCCCCCAGCAGGCAGAGCTGTGAAGTTTGGGTTCTAGGGAATTCTAACGCCAAGAGTTTTGATGTAGCTCTCTTTTCAAACAAGCGACAGGACAGGAAGCGCAAGCCTCTAGGAAGGATTCGTTTAACATTTTAAAGTCGAAGAATTAGCTGCACAGATTGGGTTTGTCTGTACCAAACGCCAGCTTGTTCACTTCAAGCCCTTGCCTTTCTTCTCTGTCGGCGCCTGGCTGCTTTCAAAGCTGTTCCTCCTCCTCTCCTGCTGGTGGAGGCCAATCCTCCTCCTCCGTCAAACAAGTATTTGTTCTGGTTGGCACCCTGGCACCTCTACCAGCAAACAAAGTAACCCACTAAGTTTCAGTTGGATCCCCCATGGATCACCCCTAAAGGTGCAAATGAAGAGATCTAGGGAAGGAGGAGGAGTGAGAGGGAAGGCATAGAAAAGAGACTTGAGCCACCACAGCAAGATGCTGATTCTAGCTTTAGGACAGAAGAAACAACCAGAACCCCAGCATCTGCTGGGCCAGTAAGGACTGCAATGGGGAGAAGAGAACCCACAGACATTGGAGCGAGGCTGAAGCAGATAGGAACATATACACCTGCCTCTTGGTCTTCTACAGGTACCAAGACAGCCAACAGAGCAGGGTGATTAACTGCCACCTACAGTGTGGCATCTCGTTTTGCCCAGATTGTGTGTGGTCAAACCAAGAATCAGTAATATGCTTTTATATTTATTATATGCCCCATGGTGCTTGACCTAATCTTAAGCACATGGATGCCCAATAAGTGCTCATTAACTTGAGTGTGATCAATTATAAAGACGCTGAGGAAATGTCACTGTATGCTATGTGGTACATATAATCACAGTATATCATGAAAATATGTGTTGAATGTCATTGAAACCTTCCAGTGAGTCTCCACTGGAGATAGAAACAAGGTCCTCCTCAGTAAAGGCCGGAAGACAGTGATACCACAAGAAACACCAGCATTCTAGTAAGTGGTCTGCAGGTTCAAAAGGACTTCATCACATCCCCTGAGGCTTCCCGGGTTCCTACTTCTCCATTCTGTCTCTGTCTCTGTCTCTCTCACACACACACCGCACACACACCACACACACACACACACACACACAGGCAAGGACATGCCCCTATGCATCAATGCCTAGACTAAGAGTCAAAACTTCAGCTTCCCTTGTCTTGTGCTGCTACATGTGTGGTTACTGTCTGAAAGCTGTAAGTCCCTGAATGTGTTTAAAGGCTAGGCCAGGGGAAAGCTAGCAAGAAACCCACAGGTAACAAAGAGCAGTTCCTATGATGACCTGTGGAGGCTGCATGTACCTCTATCCACAGCATGGATGACCAACTCCAGATCTCTGTGGTCCGGCAGCATCTCCACCACCTGCTTTTGCCAATGGTTGGCATGCCTGCCAAAACTGCAAACTACCTTGAACTTACCTTTGAGAAAATATAATTAAGATGGAAAACTCTATATTTAATCTAATAACCTTATATGGGGGAAAGAATGCCCGAATAAGTGTCTTATGGGTTAGCAGAGAAGAATCAAGTTAGATCGCCTTTTTATTTAGAGAAATTTAGAGAAATGTTAGCTGCCCCTGCTGACTCTTGAGATGTGTGCAAAATTGTCTCCCTCTAGCTGCCAATGCTTTCAAGTGGGTGGTTTAGGTCTTCCTCTTTTCTTTTACTTAAGCCACACTTCTTTAACCCCCAACAAGCTGATTTCATGGTACTTTGGAGACTAATGTAATGTGTCAACTTCCCTGGGCCATAGTGTGTCTGCGGATTCAAGTTAACACTTGAGTTGATAAACTGAGCCCAGCACACTGTTCTCCTTAGCATAGGAGCCTTGTCCAGTCAGCTGAAGGCCTAAATAGTTCAAAAAGGCTGAGTAAGGAAATCCTCTTGAGTAACTATTTGGTATTCTCAAGCCTTTGAACTTGGACAGAAACATTGGCATTTCTTAGTTCTTGAGTCTGCCTGCTTGTGAACTGAAAGGCACTCTCAGCTCTGCTGATACTCAGGTCTTCCTTGGTCTCCTGCTTGACCACTGCAGAGCTTGAAACTTTTCAGTCTCCATAATTACGTGAGCCAACTCCTTATAATAAATGTCTCTACATATGCGTGTTTGTGTAGGTACACACACACTCACCCTTGGGTCTTCTCTTCTCTTCTGGAAAGCCCTGACTATACTCTCAAGTGTTTCCTGTGGTCTTGCTACCAGGCTGCATGGACTGGCTTCTTCCTTCAGCCTGGTGATACTAACACCATCTCTTGGTTCTCAGTCCTATAACAACCTCCTTGATCCTCGCTTCTGTGACCCTGTCTCTCTACTCAATCATAAGCCTGAGTTATTCCACATTGCAGAGAAATAGCTCCTCATGCCTACTAGCCATTGCTGCTCAGTACTCCTGTCTCTTCTAAACTTCTGTGCAGCTAAATCTCGCCTTTAAAACTGTCTCTGGATTCTTTCACTTGTAAAAATGCCAACATCTGCTTTTTCTCCCCTCAGGATGCAGCTAGTTGTCAAGCCCTGTTGGTTCTCACTTTCTGACGCTCCTTTTCAACCCCCTTCTACTCCAACCTTGCCTAGAACTCATTCACAAGTAGCCTTCTCCTTGGCCCCCCGAAGTCTGATGCCATTTCCCGTGTAGACCATTGGTAGCATGGCTGAAGCAGAACAATCTCAACCGTTTGCTTTCCCTACAGCCTCCAGTGAGTTACTCAGAGCAGAACCCAGACGTCATTGTCTCTAAGGCAGCCTGCCACTGACCAGCCATTCAAGACTGGCTTAGAGGTCAAATCAGATTCCCAGGTGAGCAGAGCCAGGTTGCATAGCACTGCCTTCTTCAAAACTTCACATCCTTTTTGACACTAAAAACTACAGAGACGAGAAACTTACTTTTCCACTCAAAATTCCTTCCTCCATATTTCTTTTAAAACATTGAGATAATAGGCTCTCTTGCTGAAAATGTAACTTGGTTGATGCTCACTGTAACACTTTCAAGAAACAAAATGGTTTCTAGCCTGCTCTGCTGTTGGTGATATTGGCTACAGTAATCCTTGCCCAGTTGGGTTCAGCTGAATGTGTTTAAACTGGAAGGTAAAGGTTAACAGTGGGGGCTCTCAATCTAAACTCCCTGGAGTTGGTTCCAGCTCTGTCACATACAGGTAATGCATTCTTGGGAAAGTCATGACTTCTTGGGACCTTAGCTTTATCATCTACAGGACAGAAACCTTAGCTTTATCATCTACAGAACAGAAATAACAATAGTCATGACCACAGGACTGTTGTGAGATTTCACGGCCAGTGTTGAAGCTGGTGTAAATGCCCATAACCATGCTTCCGTATGTGACAATGCTCATGTGTGTCCTTCAGTTGCTGTCACAGCACTGCTGACGGTGAGCTGGAAGAAATGCTGGAATCTGCTTACCCAACGGTGCTGTCTTTCTAGAATGCCAATGTCATGGCCATAAGTGAACGAGCAACCCAGCACATGCCAAAATCTTGGCTCTCTGCAAAAAGATAGAATCAGATGCAAGTCATAAAGACTCCCTACGAAAAGATGATTCCAGAGCTGTGTAGGCAAGAACATGAAGCATGAACAGAAGATGCCATGTGTGACTGGTGATTGTACCCTCTGTCTGCAAGCTGTGGCGGTAACTGCTAAATATGAGGACCCCTTATCGTGGGGTCTGAAATGCTGACCTCTAAAGATTCTATGAAAGAGAGCGCTGGGCATGGAAGGGCCCTGCACGTGCACTCTCGGAACTTCTTGTCAAGAGGTAACACTCCAGCCGGAGGGCCTCCTGTGCATCCTGCACTCTGTGTTTGTGTCGTAGATCTCATTTCTGTCCTTATACCATGCCCTCTGTGTATGCAGCAAGAGGTAGAAGAAAATGACCTCTGCTACTGGCCTCCAGTGTCATGGCATGTCACTTACCACAGGCCCAGGCCCTGAGTCCTCAGAATCCCTGGGGGAAAAAAATTAAAAAAAAAAAAAAAACCTTCCTCCTTTAATTTCTTTCTCCCAGATATTTGGTCACAGAAACAAAACTTTACCAAAGACACTCCTCCCCGCCCCCCCCCGTATCCACATAAAAACAAAAAATGGTGACCAAGGTCTACTTCAGAAGACACCCTGGAAGGTTCCTCTCCTCTGTCCTTCATTCACATCCTGAATGTCATTGTGAGCCGATAGTCAAAAGGCACACCCCAGCTTGGAACTCTTTGGACCCTCTGAAAACAATTTAAGCCCAGCTCCCATTCCCCAAATGGCTGACAGTCTGGTTCAAGGTGTTTTTTGTTTTTGTTTTTGTGTGCATAAATAACAAAAGATGGTGAAAAGTGATGGTTTCCTGAGAGAATAGAGCTCAGGGCTCAAGGAGTTCAGAGAAGGAAAAGCTGCTTCCAGCTGGGTACGGGGACCGTGAAGGCGGAGGAAAGACTGTCCCATGCAGTGAGAAGGGCAGTGTAAGGCGCAGAGGCAGACAGGGTCCTCCCTGGCAGAGAATCCTGGAACACCCAGCCTGAGGCTGTGTGTGTGGGACCCCTGCTGACTGACTGATTGCTCCATGCGCCCTGCTGTGTGCTGGGGGATTAATGTCCTTTCCCAATTGCCCTCTATTTTGATTAAGGGTCAGTGTAGGGAAGAAAATTCACTCAAGCAAGTTAAAGCAGGGTATTAAATGACTTACAAAATTTGCGAGGAAAGCCACAGATATAGGCACTGAGTTGAGTGAGCTTTCTCGGAGTGACCCCAGGCCACCATGACACCTGCTTTCACACTTGAGACCAGGAAGCCATCACACAAGATAGTCAGAAAGTGGCCGCCATTCATAGATGCAACAGAGAAACCCCAGCACAGCCTTGCCAACACTTCCTGAGAACGGAGCGACCTCAGCAAACGTAGGCCCAGGCCCAGCTCATTCTCATCTTTGCAGTTCACTTGAGCTCATCTAACCAGCAGAACCACTGGGAGAAGTGACCAATGAGAAACAGCGGTTGCCAGCTTTCCGGACTTCAAAGTCCAGGAAGGAAGTCTGGAAGAAATAGAAACCCATTCCTCTCCGACTGGCCAGATCTCATGTCCGCACCAGGAGAATGGGAGGCTAGTCATACCCCCAAGGTGCTAAAAGCAACTTTCAGAAGTCAGAGCCTGAGACCCAAAGCAGGAAGCAGGAGACAATACTCATAACTTCCTTAACAAGAAAGAAAAGTCTGGGGAGTAATGTAAGGAGATTGACTGTTCTCTCTACACTCAAGGGCTCCAGAATCATGCGGCTTCTTGGTTGTGATGCAATTTCCAATGTACGAAGAATGGCAGAATCGGCGGGGTTGTGGTACAAACAACTTTGCCCAGACACACACTGGTGAACACTGAGAGGCGCTGTTTTTAGAGTGAATTTCCACGCCTGGAAAAAGGAAATGCCAGGAAAGCAAAAGAAATGGACAGCAGATTGAGTTTTGGGGAGTGGCTCCGAAAAGCCGGCACTCAGCTCTGCCGTCTCAGTCCCTGCTGAGGGAAGCAAACAGCAGGTAACTGTGCGGCACACCTGTCTATGGCAGCTGTTTGATGTTAGCAGACTTTGATAGCCAACCAAGCAATTTGCTTAGGATTTGGAAACAAAGAAAGGAGATTGTCAAAAGATGGAGGAGCAGGTGACGCACCACGTGCCTGTGTGCTCCCAGCAGTCGGGAGGAGAATGCACACGAGATTGGCACCAGAGGCGCTGCACTGTGGGGAGATGACAGCCTCCTACAGGGACAGTAATGGCATCTCTGCAACCAAGTGCCACCTCCCTATCCTAGTAAGTCTGGATGCAGCTAAAGATGGTGCTACCAGTAGAAGAATGTAACCACTATCAGGGCTGGACCTTGGCGGGGTCAGCGATCAGGGCTGGACCTTGGTGGGGGTCAGCGATCAGGGCTGGACCTTGGCGGGGTCAGAGATCAGGGCTGGACCTTGGCGGGGTCAGCGATCAGGGCTGGACCTTGGTGGGGATCAGCAAGGAGAGCTTGCTTGTTCCTTCATACCTAGATAAAAGCCTGGAAGGGGGTTCCTGAAGAATGCCTTTCAGGAAGGTTTGTCATTTATAGTGACATAATATCACTAAAGAGCACCTACCTGCCCTTCGATAGCCATTTCTAACCCCCAGTTAACTCATCCATCCATTCATTTACGTTTTTATTCATTCACTCGAAGGTATCTGCACAATACCTTCTGTATAAAAGATACAAAATAAACCAGACACTAATAGTGAACATAGGGAGGCAAGTGAAACAATAGTCTCTGAAATCATCGCTCTGATATGAAGCTAGGGAGTGAATAACTGACTAGTGTAAGGCATAAGGCCTAATAAAGTGACGAGACAATTCCTTACGGAAGACCCGCCTCGTTTACATTAGGGGAAATGAGGAGGTACCGCAAGACTCTCCCCCCAGGAGGAGGAAGCAGTCTGTGAGTCTTGGGCGTGCCCTCTCTCTGGATGGCCAAGGCAGTCTATGTGCACAGCACCTATTCTAATGCACCTCGTAGAGCCAGGAGCCTTTTCAATATCTCATGTCACTTATAGCTCAGATTATAAGTTTAGAAAATAATTTTGATGAATTGGGATAATGTCTATAAGAAGGGCATTGTGTCATTTAACGGGAACTTAATGTCCATTGACCCTTTTTGAAGACTAGAGTGAAGGGTAGATTTGTGCTTGAGTGTTAAGTGGAAATGAAGAACGATCCCTTGACCAACTTCGGGGATAATGAGATGAGCTGGCAGCTTTGCTTGGACGATTTGTTATTTGTTTTGGAGCCAGACCCTTCTGGAGCTTAGGAAGGCGTTCACTATCGTGTCCAGGGGAATTGCTCTGAAAATCAGGGATTTTTTTCAAACTATGATATTCATAGAATTAGAAATAAAGTATGGTATGGAAAGCATTGAAAAATCTTTCTAACTGCAGGGGAATAAAGAGAATCTATGATGAGAACGGTGAGCACAGCGCCTATAAATTTTTTTCACCTCTCAAGCTCCAATTTAAACTTAAATCCAAAATGCAACATTCTATGAATAATTGTTCAGCATAAAATTATGAATTCAAATTAGCATTTCATCATCCCCTCAGAGGAAAGCTGAGGAATTGAAAACCAAATCTTAGCTTTCCCATCAGACAGTTCCATGTCAGGCTAGGGGCAAGTGTGAAGGCAATGATCTAGTCATAAATTATGTGTCTAGGATAGTCTTCAGAGTTCTGCACATCTTTCCCAGACCCAGAGTGGGGACAAACCGAGAGTCAACACGTGGGTAATAGTCCAGCAGAAGGTCATAATCCAGCTAAGGGGCCCAGGGATCCCCCGTGTGTGTTACTTCAGTGAGCAAAACTGGGGCTCTCAAGCGGCTTCTCCCATGCCTGGGGCAGCCTGTTCTTCCCCAGCGCCTGACGGACTGTTGTCTTGCCTCCCCCGTACAGAAGGGACAGGGAGGAAATCAGCAGATAACACAATGAGCTCCAGATATGTGCCCATTCCTTGAAGGTATTCCACAAACCATTTGCTGCTCAGATATGAGATCCGGTCCCTCAGAGGAAGGCCTCACACACTGCCAGAGACACACTGGTTTGTAAATACCAACCTATTTTTTTGTTGTTGTTGTTTTTGTCTGTTCAACATATCTTCTCATCTTGAGCAAAGCTTATCAAAAATTAAAACATTTATAGCATAGGAGATTGTAATACTCCTCACACCTCAGACAGCTCATTGAGAAGTTTCCCTGAGTTGATACGTACGGCAAGCAAGCTGATTTCATCAATGAAAATGGTGCAACGGAAAAGGCCTCGAACAGGAAAGGGTGGACGCTGGCAGTGCAGGGCATGAGCATAAATGCAGCGTCTACTACTTCCTAGCGGGCAACCTCAGCCGAATTCCTGAGTCTCTCTGTACCCTCGTCTGTAACAGGAGACTAACTCCATTTCCTAAAATATTCGGGATGAAAATAGTTCAGACTTCTAATGTAATTAGGATGACACCTGGCACACAGCAAGCACACAGAATTAGCTGCTCCTGCTGCCACCACCGCCATCTCTCCTGTGATCAACTGAGTTTGCATCCCCAGCCCTAGAGGACATGTTCTGAGGTGAGATCACTGGCACACACAAACCTCCTAGGAGATGGGTGTCATTGTCCTGACTGGAGGCATTTTTAGTGGCCATGACCAACGGAGAGGAGTAGGGTTCTGCTGGTATCTAATGGCTAAAGGTTAGGATTTTCTGCTAAATGCCTCGTCATGCACAGGACCACCCGCCCACACCACAATAATTGCATCATCTCTGACAAGGTTGAGACATGCTGGCCTGGCAGCTCCAGGGTTGCATTTGACTCAGGTTCTTGCCTTTCTCTTGGGCATGTAGTCAGCTCTCAGTGTGCAAGCCCCCTCTGCAGTCAAGAACGGCACACTTCCTCTGCTCCCCTGCCGTTCTTCCACCTCCCCAGTAATCCTTTCCAACTTTGGAGACTGCCTTTTAGTCTGAGGACTTCTTTTGGCTCACTAGTGGGGGTGGATTTCGCGTGCACGTGTGCGGTGGGGGGGGGGACAGCCTTAGCTTTTATTCTTTGGGAGCCGTCCACCTTGAGCTTTGAGACAAGATCGCTCACTAGGGCCAGGTGGTCACCAATTAGGGTAGGCTGGCTGGTGAGCAAGCTTTCCATCAATTCGTCTCTACCTCCAGTATGGGGTTACAAGTTCACACTAAGACTCCCAGGCTTTCATGTGGGTTCTGAGAATTACTTTCAGGTTCTCATGCTTTTCCTGCAAGCACTCTACCATGTGACTACCTCCACAGCCTCACCTCTGTCCTCCCCATCTCCTCCTCCATCCTCCCCAGTCCCACCTCCATCCTCCCCATCTCCACCTCCATCCTCCCCATCTTCACCTCTGTCCTCCCCATCTCCACCTCCATCCTCCCCAG
>PVIU01012184.1:0-61213 GCA_004026605.1 Ondatra zibethicus
GTTCAACATCCTTAGTCATCAGAGAAATGCAAATCAAAACAACTCTGAGATTCCATCTTACACCTGTAAGAATGGCCAAGATCAAAAACACTGATGACAACTTATGCTGGAGAGGCTGTGGAGAAAAGGGAACACTTCTGCATTGCTGGTGGGAATGCAAGCTGGTACAACCCCTTTGGATGTCAGTGTGGCGATTTCTGAGACAATTAGGAAACAACCTTCCTCAAGACCCAGTAATACCACTTTTGGGTATATATCCAAAAGATGCTCAATCGTGCCACAAGAACATTTGCTCAACTATGTTCATAGCAGCTTTATTTGTCATATCCAGAAACTGGAAAAAACCTAAATGCCCCTCGATCAAAGAATGGATAAAAAAAAAATGTGGTACATTTACACAATGGAGTACTACACAGCAGAAAAAAATAACAGCCTGAATTTTGCAGGAAAATGGATGGAACTAGAAAGCATTATTTTGAGTCAAGTAACCCAGACACAGAAAGACAATTATCACATGTACTCACTCATAGGTGGTTTTTAAACATAAGGCAAAGAAAACCAGCTTACAAACCACAATCCCAGAGAATTTAGACAACAGTACAGACAGTAAGAGAGACCTACATAGATCTAATCTACGTGGGAAGTAGAAAGTATAAAAAGACAAGATCTCCTGAATAAATTGGGAGCATGGGGGCCTTGGGGGAGGGTTGAAGGAGGGAGGGGAGTGGCAGGAAGGGGAGCAGAGAAAATGTAGAGCTCAATAAATATCATGGGGGAAAAAAAAAGAAGCCAGACACAAAATAGTATGTGCCCAGCTCCATTTATATACAGTTTAAGAACAGTACAATTAATCTACAGTGACAGAAGAAACATTCCAGCATCCTTTCCTCTCTTTCTCGTGGTAAGAAGTAACTTTTCTCTGGAATAAGTGGATCAATGAAAGGAACAGAAAAGAATTTTTTGAGGTGACAGAATATTCCCCATAACCATCTGGACAAGTCCACAAAAAAGTCCATGGGCTGTTTGTGCTTTACTGAATGTAAATTATACACAAGTACTACTAAGCATGTAAACCAACAGCCAAATTCCAGCTAGTGACTGTTTCCAAAGTGCTGGTCTGAAAGTTCTCTGTTTATCCTTGACAACAGAAAAACTTGCACCAAGTATCCTTAGCACTCTTTTCCTTCAAATACAAAGTCTTGCTCTAAAAGCAGCATCAGCTGAAGGAAACAGGAACTGACTGGGGATGCAGCCCAGTGCTGCAGTGCTGGCACAGCATGCACAGACCCTGGGCTAAATTCACAACAGGGCAGTGGGCACTCTCCTCTAACCTGTATCAGTAGTGGCAACTGGCATACAATCTAGAGAAACTTCCCTTATAGTCACCGGGACTGGAGCTAACATTGTTGTAAGGTCCAAGAACAGAGATAGCATGCTAAAGCTCATTTGGAGTTAAGTTACAAGTATTAACAGGAATTATTTTAGCAAAGAAAAGGAAAATGGAAAAGCAGAAGGAAGAAGACAATGTAAGTAAAAATAGTAAGATGTCAAAGTAAAGTACACCAAAAACACAAAAGCAAACTCTTTGGTTAAAAGAAAAAGACAAAATTCTTTTTAAATAAATTATTTGCTAAGGATCAAGCAAGTTTACTGTAAAAGGAAGGGAAATAAACAAATTGACAGTATACTGATATCTGGGAAAAAAGAGGGAAGACAAAATGCATCAGCCAAAACAGAGCATCTCAACGAAGACCAAACAGTTAAGAGATGTATCATAAAAGCAAGAAAGTTGAAAATAGTCAAAGCAAAAACTATGAACTTCCATCAAAAACAGTGAGTCCACTATCAAAGAACCTAACATGCTTTGTCGATACATCCATCCTTTCTCAGACTGTCTTCCCCTTGGATCAATAAAGAAAAATACCAAATTGGGCAAGGCGATGTAGACTTTTAAGTCCAGCACTTGGGAGGCAGAGGTAAGCAGATCCCTGTGAATCTGAAGTCAGCCTGGTCTACACATAGAGTTCTGGGACAGACATGCCTCATAGTGAAACCTAGACCCAAAACGAAGCAGAGAGAAAAATCAGGAGCCACCATCTTGTTCTACAGTACAGTTAAGACTTGCTGCTTCCAATCGTTATCCTCAAGTGCAGTAAAGAAGACAAGCACTCACGGATTTTAACACCAAGGTCATCCATGTACATTCTAAACTCTGCAAAGAGGGCCTTCTGTCAGTTATGATAATGAACCTTTAAAAACAGCCTAAGTGACCGACAACTGCCTTCTATAGGACAAAATGTTGATAAGAACCTCAATTATACATTTAAAAGCTCTATAAATAAAGAACCTAGTGATGTCTTAAACTGAAACTTTGACCTAAACAGAGAAAGATACTCTGTAAATTATATATACAAACAAAGGCTTCCTTATGTATATAAAACTTAAAAATCTCTTCGGAAATATCTGGTTTCTTCATGTCACAGGCTTATATGAATATAGAAAGGCATGCTGCCTGAAAAGACAATTAGAATGCTGTATATCTACAAACCAATTTGATTGTATGAGGATTTCTATTTTATAACCTAAATAATTACACTGAGCCATTTTAAATACACCAGCTACATTTTATTCATGAGTCATTATCCATGTGACTTGTAATGTCTTGTAAAAGAGTCATGCACTACTACCAACAGCTCTTCTAGTTCCCTCTTTCCAGAAACAGAGATTATATTTCCTATCCCTTGAGTATTTGTGTGGGACCACAGACAAGCTCTGAAGATCAGGTTGTGAGTGAAAGCGCCCAGTGACACTTGCAGGCCAAATTAAACACTGCAAGACTATGACTAGAGATACTGTCTTCTTCTATCACAGGAAGAAGGGGCTTCAAAGACAAGGTCAAGCTCAAGGCCAAAACAGCTTAGGTCACTAAAGACAACTGTCCCAGAGACTGCCCAGACCTACAACAGACTTTGCAGAAACAAAGGCCAAAACCTTCCCTTATATTAAGCCACACTGAGCTGGTGGTAGAATGGTAGCCCATCAGCACAACCTAACACAGGGTTTGCCAACAGCTAATTCCTGGTCACGGAGCGACTTCTCCACTAATTCTGCACCCTCTCTGTGGAAGACTTCTGTTAAGCACCATCCCTGACCTCCCTTCACCAGTAGCACTTCTCAATACAGCAACTAAAAATGTCTACAGGCCATGCATGCCCTTCACCTCCTTGAAAGCCATGTTCTTAGGTTAACCTGACCAATGCAGTAAGCACAAATGCCTGGATGTTGTGTGTGTGTGTGTGTGTGTGTGTGTGTGTGTGTGTGTGTGTGTGTGTGTGTGTGTGTGTATACACTAAAAAAAAATGTTACATACCATACATTTGATGTTTTAGTTACACATTTTAGAAGTCATTAGCAGACAGGTGCTAATTCCTATTCTCAAATAAGAAAGCTGATTTCTAGGTTTAAAGTATTTATCAGTGTCATGTGTCTCTGTATAACAGAGTAAGAAAAAAACTCCAAAGGGGCGCACAAATCCATACATACTATGCTGTTCATCTCAGAGGACTCATAGCTGCCAACAGGATGGACACTCCCAATGGGTTCCAGGCCCTCTTCATCCCACATGTACGTTCCATCAGAGCTGTCAGATGGAGAGAGTTCAAATGAAGATCCAGCTCTGTAATCCGTATCTGGTGAAACCAAGTTATTCCCAGAGGTGTGCTTTGCACATTCACTCCTGTCTTCAAATGGTTTCAAAAGAAAGAAAAAACATTAATTTACAAAACGATCATTTCTCATTTCTAAAATACAAGCTCTAATAATCCAATGTATTATAACAGCATTTTGTTCAAAAACCAGAACTGTAGCTTGCTTCTAAATTCCAAATAAACATAACAAAAAAGGAGGCAGAGTTTTAAAATTAAGCTGCTACACATTCTATAGCAAACATAAAACTCTCTCTGCAACATTTCTTACATCCTCACATTCCTTTAATATTTTCCACAATATTTTTGTTTTTATTTTGGCTTGGTTTTGGTTTTTCGAGACAGGGTTTCTCTGTAGCTTTGGGGCCTGTACTGGAACTAGCACTTGTAGACCAGGCCTTGAACTCACAGAGATCCACCTGCCTCTGCCTCCCAAGTGCTGGGATTAAGGGTGTACACTGCCACAGCTTGGCAAAATACTGAATTTTAATCACTGTTCAGGAAATCCTCTCCCTCTCTGTAAACTATTTAGCCTCACAGACACATTCTTAACAGGAAAAGGAGTGTTCTAGTCATCTTCTGTTTTAGAAGAGCTGCAGGGGTTTAGTGCATCACTCTATGTGACCAGTCCCTTGACTAGGCATGCCTTTGTACACTCCCTTTAGTGTTCATCTTTCAGGATAGTCGAACAAATAACCTTCCTCCCACACTAAGTACCAACATAGCCAAGTCTAAGAAGAAATGTTTAATAGTCACTCTCTCTCCTCAGTAATGAAAGTAAACAGTGATTCACTGAAGTTAAGGACTGCTAACCAAAAATGATATGTAGGATAGAAAAGTATTCAACAGAACACAACCTGTCCTCTGACGGGTATCTGCTATGGCTTTGCTCTTAGCGGAGTGCAATGATGGCTATAGTGAATGGTCCTGTTTAACAGGGCAGGGAAGACCATCAGGAAAGCACAGCCACATGGAAATCAGCCTGAAGAAGACAACCCCCAAAAGGACAAAGTTTGGAGAGTTTGGACTGATTCTATCCTAGACAAGGTGAAAATAGGATCAAAACAAGCCACAAGGCTGATGTCCTGCTCCATTTTATCTAGACTAGTCTTCTCAGTGAAATAGCATCTTGGAAACTATCAGAAGACAACCCCAAATGTGAGCTGTGCTATGATCGCTAGGAGAAAGCACATGAATTAAGGATATTCATACTTACCAGAGACACTCATATCAATCCATTCATCAGTTTTACTGAAGGTCTGTTCATTTTCCTTAGGAGAATCAAATCTATCCTTTGATGGTCCATTCTCATGCTTTTCTTCTTTGAGGGTAATCTCCTCTGGAGTTATCCTAGTTCTGTTGGAGTCCTCTAGGTCTATAAAGTCATCGCTGAAATCCTCACTTAGATCATTCTTATCAGAAGACGACAACGATGACAAGGAAATATCATCCACGTCATCACTCAGGTACCGCACTTTAGAGTCATGCTTCACAGTCTGATCATTGTCTGTTCGATAACTTTCATTTTCAACTAGTTCATGGTCCTTGTCAGTAGAGCCATCTTTTGCCAAAACTATAGCTTCTTCCTCAACACACATGTCAGCAGGTGAATTTTTATTACTATCAACTGTCATAGTCCCAGAAAATGGAGGTCGGCTAGATTTCAGTAGAGAGGGATGAACCATCCTATAACCCAAGGTGGAAGATACACCTGGGCCATTGGATAAAGCCAATTTCTTCGTGCCAGCAGCATAAGGCCTATTAAAACCAAACCCCAAGTGTTCATTCCCATTGAGTACTTCTGACTGCCGAGAATTTCTCGTCAGCACACCTGACCGGAGAGGCACTCGAACGGGTAGCTGTTGGTTCTGATAAGGGTTTGTCAGGTCTACAGCTCTGTTGAAGGAATGTGATCTGGTTATAGACGAAGGTGGAAGGAATGAATTCTGAATGGAATGTGAAAAACTTTGTGACCTTACCATTTTTTCACAAGTAACAGATTTAGAATTGTCTGGGGACTGTGCCAAACTTTCTCCAGAACTGCTCCTGGTGGCACAGGAGTTCACTCTTGGCTTCTGCATGTTACCAGGTGACCGGTTCCTATAAAATGTATTTAAATGTGACTTGGCATTGACTGAAGAATATGAAGTCCTTCCTAGTAATGTGCCTTTGGTGAATTTACCCAAATTAGACGGTCCAGAAAAAGATTTTGGACTTAACTCCTCTGTAGATGACAAAAACATGGTGGATGGTCTTGCTAACTTGGACGTGAACACGGAAGCACTTTTCAAACCTCCCTTTACCCCATCCCCATCAAGCGTCCCTGGAGCAGAAGCATGTTGCTCAGGATCAATTAGTTTATCATGTGCGCTTTGAATACTATTAAGTTCTGCTGTATTTTGTGAACCAAGTTGGTATTTATTTGCTTGTCTCCAATTAAATGAATGGGACAATGAACAATCAGAGCCATTATTTTTTATATAACTTTTGACACTACTGCTCTTGGAAGCCCCTAATAAAGCCACAGTGGCCCCATTTGGCACTGGCTGCAGAGTACTTCTCACAGATTTCGTTCCATATTTTGGCAGCTTGGAACCCAAAAATGTCTTGATTCGTGTTTTTTCTTCCATGAGCTATAAGATGCATTTGTTCTTAAAACTTGACAGAATCTGTGGGGAGAAAAAAAGGAAATGTTGCTAAATAAGTATAATTACATGGATATATAAATACGTATTTATTAATTATATGCAGAAAATTATCCATGATTCCTATGTAAAGTAAGCAAAATGTAAAAAATAAATTTAATCTTGAAATTTTTAATAAACATAGTACATCAAGACTGAAAAGAATAATGTGTTTTGTTGACCTGTGCTTAGTAGTGGCTACTTTGAGACATTACTATACTAAAAAGACTGTGAATTCAAATTAGATTCTGTAGTGGAGTCAAGATCAAGTAGCCATCGGGCGGTGGTGGCACATGCCTTTAATCCCAGCACCTGGCAGGCAGAGGCAGGCGGATCTCTGTGAGTTCAAGACCAACCTGGTCTACAAGAGCTAGTTCCAGGACAGGCTCCAAAGCCACAGAGAAACCCTGTCTTGAAAAACCAAATAAATAAATAAATGTAGAAAAAAAAAGATCAAGTAGCCATGTTTGCCCTATATATCACAAGAAACAGTTACAACACCCATGCCAGACAACTGCTTTTTCTCATTTTGATAAAGGCCTTTAACACAAAACATACTTCCATACTCACAAACACTTTTAGAATTCCTGTAAGGAAATTGGTAATGAGAGTGCAGCACATGTAATGGTCATTTTCCAATTGCTAAATAACACATAATAAAGATTCCATCATGTAGTGTCAGGGGAAAGACTACAGCACCTCTTGTCTGCAGAAGCAGACTGAGGAGACAATACTAGCCTTTTACTGCTCCATCCTTACTTTCCTGTCTAAAATAACCATGATATGTGTTGTTTTCCAGCAGCTTCTAAAGAGGCGCTCGAAACCAGACACACAAAGTGCTTCAGGGTCTACAAACTGGGAGGGGGAAATGTTAAACTCTGAATGTAATTTTTCCTGCAATAATATTATGGAGTTTTAAATGTACAAATATTAGCAGAACAAATGATCTGTGGTCTTAGAATAAAATTATTTTGATGCCTCATGTCAATTTCCTAAACAGTGTGAACCCTGCTGTTTTCACTGGTAGTAGACCTTCTGTCTGAATGCTCCAGAAACTTTCTCCTACATTTCCTTATAGCTCTGAAATAAAAAAGCATTGTGATTCCGCCTCGGTTCAAGAGCCATGCTGCCTTTGATGTACTTTATCTGGTATGTCTTTAGAATGCAATCACTAACAATTTGAAAAAGTTCATGTTGGCTACATCTCTAATGATATAATCTGTGAATACTTTAATATATACTATTCTGAGCTTTAATGGGAAACTAAAAATGGCTGGTACAGATCTTGGAAATGTCTGAGATACCCTGAGTTCATTTCTATATTCTTTTAAGTTATGGCATAATTACCGAATTGGCATGACACATATGAAAATATTTTCAAAACTATATAAGCTCTTTTTGAAAGACTAGTAAATAAAAGCTTCTTGGTTGAGAAGGAGTCTACATCTGTATAAGAACTAGGAAGTAGTAGCAAATATTACTGGGCATGTACATAAGTACCATGTTTATCACTTTATCATTAATTACTAAGTTAATTATAGGATGACAGGTTTTTTCCCATCTTGCATAGCTAACTCAAGTCTAAAAAATAAAATAATATCCATAAGCCACCAAAGATGATTTGAATCAAGTACTGATTTCAGGGTCAGTGCAGACTGTCTTCAATGACAAAGGAATGAGCTATCCTGGGACACACACCGTCAGTGCGGGGCAAGCATGAAGGAAGTACTGATTTCAGGGTCAGTGCAGACTGTCTTCAATGACAAAGGAATGGACTATCCTGGGAGGCGCACCATCAATGTGGGGCAAGTATGAAGGAAGGAGAAGCTAGAAGACTGCAGGGTAGGGTGTTAGGTTTTGCAGGAGAACAATCAAGCCTGCCCCTTTGCAAACTCTTTTCATATCCATTACATTATCCTCTCAGAAGCCACCCAAGCACCTTCTTTATTTAGTACTGCAAGTAGCTTTTCAGGTTACAAATTGCCTGAACTTTAGGGATTTAATAAGCAAAAATGTGCTACTTAGTCTAGGGGGCCATTAACTGAACAAAGTTAACAACTAAACAGGCATAAGCAGTCATGTCTGAAGCTTGCTTTCACATTCAGACTCTACACCATAATTTTTAGTGATTTGTTGGTTTGTTTTTTTAATTTGTATTATTCAGTTGCTTCCCCTCACATCCTCTTTGCCCAGTTTTTCCTGGCTGTCCTATGCAACATAAGCTGATTCAAATGCTTAATTATGATGACTGAGTAAGAAAGGAAGCCTTCAAAGATTTAAAACTGTACATTTCATTCCAGGCTCTTCATGGTTTTAAAAAGAATACACAAAGTTCAATACAAAGCCCAATTATTATTACATCAGCTTGAACTTTTCTTCCTACTACAATGTAGTTCCATTTTGGTCAAATGGAACCAAGTTAGACTCTGGGAATTTGTGATTTAGGAATATTCACCATCTTAGTCAATGTAAAGTCAAAGTGTATTACTTGCTGTATTTTAAATTGAGAGGGCAGCAAGAATACTGGCATAGGAAGTAGAATCAGAAGTTTTCCTGCCCAGTCAATGAGCATATTACCTCCCAGGTGTTACCAGAGTTCAGGTGTGCCAACTATGGAGCATGCAAATTTCATTAATGTTATAGGCTAGGAACGAATCAGGAGCCACTGATGGAATAATATTCAAGCCTATTATCTTTGCATAATAAGGAGGTATGCAGGCATGACAAATAAATGCAGACTTTGTATACACTGGTGCTTGTCAAATCTCAACACGCAACAGTTTAATATTGTGGTCTATATCAGGCTTGCTAGAATGAAGTTCCCCAAACTTAATTAAATAAGCAGTTAAGAGCAGGGCCGCAAAAAATCAAGTGTAGAAGAGAATAGTAACATGAGTGACTTTAACATGAATGGATAGTTACTAGGATGTGAATTCACTAGTGTCACACACACACTCTGTAGATTCAACTTAATATATGTTACCCCACTAAGTTTGTTCTATATATTTTAGATAAATACCTAAATAAGAAACATTGTGTAAACTGGGCAGTAGTGGTGCATGCCTTTAATCCCAGCACTTGGGAGGCAGAGGCAGGTGGATCTGAGTTTGAGGCCAGCCTGGTCTACAGAACGAGTTCCAGGACAGCCAATCCAAGGAAAAGACAGTGTTGCCTCCATGTCTTTGCTTCTCCCTGAGCAAGTATGTCCATCCCTGCTGCTCTTAGATGACATCACACTCCAGCTTCTTAGCCTCCAAACTAGACCTACTAGCGAGACTCTCCAAGAGCTTCCGAGCCTTCTGCATTGAATTGAAGCTGCTAAACCATCCAGCTCTGTGGACTGAGCAGTTCCAGACTTCCAAGCCTATCCAGCAAAAAAGCAATCACTGTTGAACTATGTAATCCCTATCATGGAATGCAACCTAATAAATACTTTTACAATGTATATACATTCAATTCATCCCATTTACCCAGAGAACCCTGCTAAATTTAGACAGAATATTGTATTTTCACAGAAAAATTAATTTTAGTAGTTCTGACAGGCTCCAACACAGTAAAAGAACACCTAGAGTGAAATCAATCCTGACATCCTGTTATGAATGAAAAGAAATACACAGAATCACATATGAAATGTCCTTGCCTCTAACAATCTGAAGCTACATAGATCTCTAGACATGTCACACCTGCCAGTTTACAGGAAAAGTTAGGAACAGAAAAACTCTAAGCAACACAGGACATAACCAATTAAATCTAGTCTGTGAAAATCTTCTACAGGAGACTCAAGTTTTTCCTCAACAGATGAAGAGGGATTGCTACAACCTCAGAAGAAACAAATTAAGCAAATGGAATGTGCAGAACTCAAAGGGATCCCTAATTTAAACAAATTCCCAGTAAAAGATTTTTTAGACCACTCAGAAAAATTAAGACTGAGTTGGATCACACAAAAATCAGGGGAAGAAAAGATTACTTTGTAGCCTAGTGACCACATGAGGGAACACTCAACTTCCCTTCAACAGTCTCTGCATGCCCATCACAGCACACACACACTACCAAGCCAGAGGTAGCAGCTAAAGATAAGCATAGTATATATATAACTACTTAACACTGGTGCTCAACAAAAGCTGCAAAAAATGGTGACCAGGTTAATCTGAGGTCACTCTCTGAATTCTCACAGGCAGTTTATACAATACAGAATTTTTAACCTACTGCTATGAAAATTTGGAGTAAGATGTCTTATTTTGTAGTTAAATAATCCCCAAATCCCCGAAAGCAAAGGAAGCAAGAAACTAAAGAAGCAAGAGCATTCTCTATGAATTCTACACATCTAAATTCTAACCCCTACAGGGACTAAAACGTAGGCTGAAATTAAAATACATACCTTTCTGGGCAGTGATGGCACATGCCTTTAATCCCAGCACTCGGGAAGCAGAGGCAGGCAGATCTATTTGAGTTCGAGACCAGCTTGGTCTACAAGAGCTAGCTCCAGGACTGGCTCCAAAGCTGCAGAGAAACCCTGTCTCAAAAAAAAAAAATACCTAAAAATGTACACTGAACAACATTCACTTTCCTAGCAGAATTACTAAATACTTTCCAAACACTAGTACAATGTTCCTCATATCACCACACATTTATTTTGCTATTTACTAAGCATCTTTGGTATGTCATTATTGTACATAGTAGACACATGAATGTCATATTCATAGAGAGAATGATATAGCAAAGAGTAGACATTATAGCACACACAATATAAATAATGTTATAAAAAGGAGGTGTGCGGATATACACTGAAAACTAGATCCAGTGGAAGGACTTCCATGGACAATATAGATAGTCATTAGCCCAAGTTTATTTCATTAACTCTTATGTATGATTTATTGGAGCATTAAGATTCACCCAAATGTCTTTGCACATATAATGCTCGTGCCCATACGATGCCATGGCCCTTGTTGGCAGTACTTCTCACTTAGATCTGTATGGACCCAGCAGCAGCACAGACTTCGGACACCAACATGGATCCTGGGCAGTCATGTGGCCTTTGGTGGCAACATGAGTCATGGACAATGACACAAATATTGGTTGCGTAAGGACCAAACATGGTCCTTGGCAGCAGCCCAGGCCGAGAAGTCATTGTAGCCCTAGCTGGCACCACAAATCACCCAGATTGGCATGACCCCACTGGGGGCATAGTCTTCAGACACTAACATCGTCACAGGCGGCAGCTCAGACTCTAAGCGTCCACATGTCCTCAGAAGTATCGGGAGCCACAGACATCAACAGAGACCCCCAGTGCTGTGTCAGGACCACAGCCCACAACATGGCCCTCGGCAGCAGCCCATGCCCAACAATCACCACGGACCTGGGTACAAGCAGGCCATCCATGTCAGCCCGTTCCTCACTGACCTCATCCTCTAAGATCTGCCTCTCTCCCCAGCACATAGACTGCCTCTTTTCCTTTTTCAACTCCCAACCCTGTACTCGCTCACCATAATGGTACCCAACACTGGTTGATTTTTGTCTGCCTAAGCCAAAAGGCATAGTGTGAGGCTGTGGCTGACCTCCTCACGTGCCCCCAGACCTTAAAGATAACTCTAACTGATTATACAGTAGAGGAGCTAAGTAGCCTGTCCAAGTTAATACAGGAACTGATGGGGCAACAGAACCTAAGCCAGTGGCTCTCTCCATGAGCTAGAGCGGCAACTGAAACAGCAGTTTGTAGTTCTACATGTTAACCAATCTTCTAATAATTTCTTATTAATGTATATAAAATCTTCAAAACTACTGTATGAAATTAATATCTTTACTCTTAAAATGAAGACACTAAACACAGAAAGGGTAAGTAATTTCTATTAAATTAAAGGGCTGGAGAAGTGGCTTAGCAGTTGCGAGAATGTACTGTTCTTCCAGAGGACCTGACTTCAGTTTCCAGCATCTATGACAGATGACTCAAAACTGCCCGTAACTCCACCTCCAAACCCAATGACCTTTTCCAGCATCCACAGGCACTGCTTTCATGCTTGCAAACCCACACACAGACACATAATTAAAAATTAAATAATTTTAAAATCAAATGATACATATATTGCAGGTGTATTAGAAAACATCATAGTGAGGAAACAGAAGTACCTTAGGACAATGAATTATAACATGGACAGAAACCATATTTCTTTTTGTTTTTTTTCCATATTTCTTTTTATAGACAGGGTTTCACTGTGTAGTACTGGCTGGCCTTGAATTCACAAAGACCCCCTGCTCCACCCCCAAATCTGTATTATAAAGTAACTTTTCTTCATGCAAACACACCTAAATACAGTGCCATGAAACATTAAAAAGCAGATGTCAACTATCACTAAGAGAACAAGAATTTGTCCCTGGTATAGATTACATAAAATACTTCTAGCCACCTCAAGAAATGAGATGGCTAAGAAGTCAATAGTAGAAAATTAAAAACGACTTTCTAAATAGAAGCATGATGTAAGGGCACAACTTACACATGGACCACAACCAGCTGATGTAAGAAAGTTCTGAAGCACAGACTGAGGGAGAAAAGCAAGTCAGCTTGACCCTCAGAAAGAAGTGTGCAGCATACAAAATATGTGGCACCTGTGATCCCCAGAGATCTAGCCAGGGCAACCAGTTACATATGGACTTCTCCTTGTACTGAAAGTGATGAGACCAAACAAATTATGCAGACCACAGTGCAGTGGTCCTTAAAGAACAAAAGGGCTGGAGAGTTGGCTCAGAGCTAAGAGTACTTGCTGCTCTTCCCAGTACCCAAGTCAGCTGATTTTCCATCATTCCCACGTGAGGACACAGAGTTTGATCCCTGAGAAAGAGAGCTCTCACTGAACAGCTAATCTGTAGGAAAATGATCTTGGATTTCTCAAGCCCTAGAACTATGAACAATAAATTTCCACTCATATAATTACTTGTCTAAAACATTTTGTTATAGCAACCCTATAACAAACTGGCAACTGTATCAACAGAATTTATTTTAAATAAACGTTTTTCATTTTGTGTTTTACATAAGGAAAATCAGCACAGACCCTAAGACAGTTACAGTTTCAGGAGCTTTACTAATGTTCAGTTGTTTCTTAAAACTAATTTTATATATCTGAAGCAGTCTTTTCTGAGTCCCTGAAACAAGAACTGCCTATAACATGCAAAAGGGAATCACACACAGTAAAGCGAACATTTCGGTTACACATCTAGGTCTATGCACACACCATGGGAAATGCTCCCGAGTCACAGAGACAGTGTGGGAGCCTACACTGCACCATGACGTCCAGGAGTCGTCCTCAGGGCCCCACAGCCAGGCAGAACACTTCCTGAGGGTGTGGAAAGTGACAAAAAACGGCAGGCCGGGCTCTGTTCTACTACAGACATCAATCCACAGAGCTGACTAGCCACACTGTTCAAAGAACAACTAATTTCTATTCCACCGAAATTCTCCTTCAAAATGTGCCCATTTAAACATACTGAGGACTGTAAAACCTAAACACATATGATATGAAACATTTTATATAAATTTCTAAGAAACTGTTTCCTTCTAAGTATTCCTTAAAACACAGACCCAACAACCTACAAACTTTTCCAAAAACCAACTAACTAGATGACACTGCCACCTAATGGCCAATACAAAGAAGTGACCGCCTGGCTGGCTTGTTCCACTTCATATTTCTCAATCAACCTTCCGGATTTAGCTTCTCTAACCTCAAAAGGTTATACACACCTAAATCACCATTACACCTGTATTCACTCTCATGAATAATTTCATTCCACACAGTACTTTTTCCAGCATCACCCACAGACAATGTAAATGTTCTATGATTGTTCTATCCAATCCATACATCTGTGGTGTCAATGAGACAGGTTCTACCAATGTAGGTCAGGCCTTAAAACCTCCTACCTCAGCCTCCAAAGTGCTGGGATTCAGTGTGTGACACCATGCCAAACAACTCTTCAATTTTAAAGTATTTTAATGTGCAATGTTACAAATCAGACAAATTATATGTAAGTTACTGTTGGTAACCAAAGAAAAGTCTCCAGAAACTCAA
Organism: Ondatra zibethicus; assembly: GCA_004026605.1. Classification (NCBI taxonomy): domain Eukaryota; kingdom Metazoa; phylum Chordata; class Mammalia; order Rodentia; family Cricetidae; genus Ondatra; species Ondatra zibethicus. The sequence goes on from PVIU01012184.1 coordinate 14,443, forward strand.
CAGCTTTTCTATCCCTACACCCAAGTTCCAAGAGGATTTCGATGCTTTAACTTCATCTTAAGGGTGATGTGGAACTACGAAAATGAACGGCGCTAACCACCTCTCATGAATCGGGACATTATGTCAATACCGTTCAGGAACATGCAACAGTTGTATACGGAGTTTCTCTTGGTTATTAACTGACAGCTAAACAGCTTCTCTTCAAGCTACTACTCAAGAATTAGCTTAAAATACTCCACACTGAAGCTCACACTTCTGTCTACTGTCAGTCTTACAATCTTCTTACACTTAATTAATCCTGACCTCACATTAGGGCACTAGAAGCCAAGTTGTTACTTGCAAGCTTCTAGTATCTTTTCCATCCCACTACAGAGACAGCCTGCTGGGGCTGGAGAGATGACTTAGAGCACTCACAGCTTCAACAGTGGACCCAGGTCCAGCTTCCCAGAACCCCCATCAGGCGGCTCACAACCTCCCATAACTCCAGATTCAGGGCATCCAACATCCTCTGGTTTCTAAGAACACCTTCCACATGCACATAAACTCACACAGGCACACACATAAATACATGAAATTAAAAATAAACCGCTTTTTAATCCTGTTAAGATTGTTCCCAGCAATTCTCCCAACTGGAAATCATATCCCATGCTTTTTTCTAATGATGTTAGCAAATAATATCCCTATTCCTGAAATAAAATTTCTCAGAAAAAGAAATTACAATGGTGTATCTATAGAGATGTTGAAAAGTAACCTTTTGTAGATAGAGAAGACCTAGCCTATGGCTCAAGTACTATTCTAGTGGGTCAACACAAAAATACTTTAGCTTTTGGTATTCTGCTATAACCAACACATTTCCTGAACACAAATTAAACAGAAAACCAGAGACTAAGCAGATTTACTCTGAAAGGACATTTTACAGTAGTAGTCTATTCAGAGACAGTCCAAGGAAATGGAGAAGAAACAGAACCATCAAAACTGGACAACTAATGACAAATGAGAGACCAGAGAATAAAGTCAGGGAGGTACTGAGTTGCCTGCATCAAACTTACCCAAGAAAGTAAATGACTACAGGATTAAAGGCCAATAAAGCAAATGAAAAGAAAAAGAGGAAAGAGAACTGAGTGATGCCTCTGAAGGCAAGGGAAGAGAGGGTGCCAAGAACAAAAGGTTCACTGTGGATTTGAGAAAGTAAAGGTAAGATAGTGGGTGGGAGAAAAGATGACTCAAGTAGTGGCAAAAGGGGAAGAATATAGCATGCATTTAGAAGAGAATGTAAAAAGCTTTGCTGGTTGGAAGGTTTACAGAGCAGAGCACAGAGTCCAGGTGGTGTTGTTTGGGGACTTTATACTGTGAACAGAAGGAAGAGGGCAGGTAGCTTTTTCCCCAAGAAAAACACACTGAAGATAAGGTATTTCCTAAACTGAATAACAAGATAATTAAGACCAAAGCTATTAAGAGGACTTAAAATTGTGTAAAAATAACAACAAAGACCTAAAATTGGCAGGTGACAACAAAAGTAAAACTCAAAAGATATATGTGAAAGATACTCCCGCCCCCAGATGCCTGACACACTGTAGTGTAATGACAAATACATAGCAGGTCTGAGCCCCGGGGCTCCTGGCACACACAGCTCTTAAAGCCCCAGAATCTCCAGTGATGAGTACTTCCTCTGTGTGCTAATGGAGAGACAGTGCCCTTATGTGACCTCAGGATTAGAGCTGAGTCACCAAAATGATGATTAGAAAGTTGGGCTTTCAGCTCTTCCCTAAGTTTCCAGAGAGGGGCTAAAGGTCAAGCTGATCACCAAAGACCAACAATGTAATCAACTGTCCCCACATTATGACGCCTCCATAAGAACACAGGGACACAGTTCACCAAGCTTCTGGAGCGCTGGACATGAAGAGTGCCTAAGAGAGGTGTGCCCAGAAAGAACAGAAAGGCCACGAGCACCATCCATGTGCCTGCTCTAGCCATCTGACTATTCATCTAATCTTCTGTAATGGCCTTTATAACAACTATGAGCACATTGAATAAACTCCAGGAGGGAGTCAGGGAAAGCCAGTTGATATAACCTGTCAGTCATAAGCACAGGCCACAGAGGGCTGCTTGTCATGGGCATCTGAAGTAGGTCTTAGAAGGCTAAACCTTCACCTGGTGGGATCTGATGCTGCCTGCAGGCAGACACTGTCACACTTCAGGTAAACTGTAGGAGACCTACATGCTGTCAAAGGTTGCATTGAGTGGTGTGTGGGAACCACACTTTGGTTGTTTCCTGTCTTCCCACGGTTCTCTAGATGTCCCACCGTGACACTTTACTATGGGTCACACATGGTACCACAATCATCTGCAGATGCTGCCTTCTCTTATTCTGCCTCTCATTACTAGTACTAATAAGGCAAGACCACAGCAAGCTTCCAAAAAATGTCTGGCAAATTCTAAATGAACACAGTAACTCAGACAGGAGACTGCAGAGAAACCTAAGTGACCTATGAGATGATGACAAGCACTAATGAAGCTGTTAGGAGGTAGATCACGTTTAAGGAAGGTTTTAAGACAGCCTGAATTTCACAGTGGAAGATGACTAAGGACAATATCCTTAGAAATATGAAGGGGCAAGAGAACGAATATGAATGAGAACAGCCAAGGGAAAATTTCAAACACAAATATATCTGACATACATAATAAAATTCTCAGTAAATCTTACTATTTGCTGACAAGAATATTTAAATATAGAATTAGCTCCCTAAGGTTATTTAACTCTGTCTTTAAGAATGTTATTTCAGCCAGAGGTGGCTCAGCATGTGCCAGCACTTTCTGCGCAAACCTGACCACCTGAATTCCATCCCTAGAACCGAGCCAAAGGAAAGAATCAGTATCAGAAGGCCTCTGTCCTATATACACTGTGGCACATACTTGCCCACATTCCTCTCTCTCTCTCTCTCTCTCTCTCTCTCTCACACACACACACACACACACACACACACACACACACAGTTATTTAAATTGCTTATTTCAGTGTAGCACATACAAACTAAATTATATAAATGTCCAGCTAAATGTGTCAATAAAAACTGGGTCAATATTGATATTTTACTTAGTCATAAGATGAACAAAACTCCACCAAGTATACTGGAGCAAACAGAAACCAGTCAGGAAAGCAAACTTTCCTGCAAAGACACCTGTAACTCCAGATGGTGTAATCAAGGTTAACATTAACTACATTGTGAGATCCTATCTCAAACAACAACAAAACAGGAAGCAATTTAATGAGGTATTAAGATGCTGAAGGAATGCTTAGAAAATGAGGAAGGACTAGCATTTGCAAAAGTCCAGGTCCATGTCCAATGTCCTGGAACCACAACAGACAATAAGCAAAGGAGCTCACAGAAGATTTTCTGTATTTACCTTATAATCCTAAAATGAAAAGCATTAAATTCTCAAGAAAATGGTCCATCATCCCTAAAACATGTGTGGGCACAGAATGAATAAGAGGCATAAAAGAAGGAAAAATAACTTCTGTAGACAAGGAGCCACAGAAGACTCAATAAATAGGACCTGATTAGATTCAGAAACCCTGAAGTCAAGAAAATAGGTCAGTGATAAGGAGGAAGTGTGGAACCTGGCCCTGTGGAGAATACTAGGAAGCAACTGCAAAGCTGTTCCAGCAGAATGATGACCCCTTAAATAAAAAGAAACCACAGGAGGCCGTAAAGCGCTGAAAGGAGCATGCACCCTGGACAGTTTGAGTTCATCCCAGGGATCATCTCAATAATCATAAGCGGTTATATATGTGTCAGGCATACTAGGAAAAGAGGTGGTGAAAAAAGTCATCCCATTTTCCTCTAAAAAGTAGAGCATTTATTTATACATCAATTAAATTTTGTTGTTTCAGTTTTTAATTTTACTTCTATTTTAAGAGATACCTCGGAGTAAAACTACCACATTAGATTACCACATCTTTAGAATCTACAACAGGACAAACAATGAGCAAAACGGCTGAAAAATAAAGTCAGTGAATACGAGGCTACCAAGCTCATTCACTATAATTATTTAAATATATCACCTGTGTATAGAAACTAAATTTTGAACTGATGAGAATCAACCCTCTATTAGAAAAATAATGAAAGGGGTGGATTTGTCCATCCATCTCTCAGCTAAGTAGCCACTGTATTTATTTTGCGGGAAAACAACAAGGACATATACATGGAGCTATGTTACAGTTTAGATATAAAATGTCCCTCACACTCGTAGACTCGTGTATTTGACCACTTGGTCCCTACCAGTGATGCTATTTTGAAAGGTAGCAGGTCTTTTGGAGATGATATCTAACTGAAGAAGTGGTGTGATACAGCCCAGCTGAGCTTCTAGCCTGAATTCATTTCCTAACTGGCACATTATGCCCTGCAGCCTCACACTTGGTGGGCATGCCTTTCCCACCACCATGATGAACTGTAACTTTCTTTTTTTTTTATTTTGCCTCTATGTATGTCTGTGAGGGTGTCATATCTTGGCATTAGAGACAGCTGTTAGCTGCCATGTTAGTGCTGGAAATTGAACCCAAGTCCTCTCTCTGAAAAAACAGTCAGTGCTCTTAACTGCTGAGCCATACCTACAGCCCCCAACTGTACCTTTTCAAGCCATGAACCAAACTCTAACCTTCCTCTATTAAGTGTTCTGTCAGGTAGTCTGTTATAGCAATGATAAAAGTCATGCTGGTTCATTGCTCAGCCCTTCGGCTAAGACCAGGTATGATAATGATGGAGCTAAAGTGCTTAAATTAACTTCATAAGTGCCTCAAAGAAATGGCTCCTGTATTTTTCCTCTATTGGATCACTCCATTAACTGTATATAACTTAAGTGCACATACAAATATACTATAAAATACCTACACTGTTTAAAATGAACCATTGCTTGATTCTACACGTTTCCACTGCTACTTTTTCAAGTTCACTGATTAACAAATTCCTTTAAAAAACTGTCTATTCTGCCATCTCAGATTCCTCTCTGCCAACTGACTCTACATCAACAAAAATCAAGTCTCATCTCCACCACTTCTCCATAAACCCAACAGTTAAACCTAACAATCATCAATGAGGCATCAGTCTGACACAGGTGATCACTCCCTTTTGTGGAATATTATTTTAAGATATGTTATATTTGTCTACGCTATGGAACACTTGTTTAAATGATGCAAAGATGTGTTGCATTCTTTGATGTTGCATTTGTTTAACTCTGTGAAGCTGGGATTCTTTGTCTAAAACACCAGAATGGTCTACTAAAGAGCTGAACAGCCAATAGAAAAGTAGAAGAAAGTACAGGAGTGGCTGGCAAGCACAGAGAATAAACAGAAAGAGAAAAAAAGCAGCAAGAGAACAGGGAGAAGATGACATCAAGGGCAGCCACCCAGCTACATAGCAAGCCACAGAGTAAGAAGAATGGTATACAAAATAGAGACAGATAAAAAGCCCAGAGGCAAAAGATGGGAAATACACAGGGAATATGATCCTATATAGTAGTATGTTGATTTTGAATTTTTTGAATGCTGATAAGCAAAAGATAGCTGCTAGGGGACATGAAATTGAGAACAGAACTGAAAAACTGAACCAACCATGATACTTTAGGGCTATCTTAACTTTTTAAAAGAAGTCAAAAATGTATTTGTCAAATGTAAATCAAAAGTGCTTGGAGTTTTGTTCCCACAGTGACTAGAGACTATGGATTCCTTCAGAGTTAATAAGGATCAGCTTTGATCAAGGGAGACTTCCTGAATCTTGAGAGGTAATATATATCAACAAAGGTTATCACTGGTTTTCCCAGGACTTGGCCATTATCTCAAATTTTCTCAGGGACCCCTAAAAAATGCCTTCACCCACAGACAACAGGATGTAGTCTAGAGAAAGCTATACCCACATTCCCAATATTTTGAGGTGTGAGTAGTCTTTGGTTATTTGGGGGGATTATGGATGTATGTTATCATTTAGGAGAATATAGGAATATAGGATAAAAAGACAACTATTCATCTCATATTTTGCATTGGCATAGATTTTGGTATACTGATATAAATTATAAGTTATTTTTTGTTACACTGGATATATGTTTCTACTCTTATTTAAGGTATTGTACCTAGGTAGCTCATTTAAAAATGTAAGGTAAAATTCTAGTTTTTGAAAGCTATTATTATAAGCTATTTAGGATAATCAAGAAACATAGGTTAGTAGTCATCTATAACAATTAAATTTGTAGAGATGTTAGGCATGTTTTAAAGATCATACAGATATAAATTTTTGATAAATGGCCTTCAAATACTTCAAAGACCTACAGAATATGGTATTTGAGATATTTAATAACCTGAGGCTTTTCATGACAGTTGAGACACATCTGTTCCTGGTAGCACCAATTTACTCAGAAGAAAAGATTGGGCATCAAAGAAACTCCATAAAAGTTTGCTTTCAATACAGCAAGATTAGCTATCTGGGCAAGAAACTGCTTTTGCCTTGACTGCCTGACTGTATGCTATATAAATTGAACATGCAGAAACCACAGGGAAGTGACTGCTGAATTTGCCAAAACAAGGTAGGATGGTCCTTCAGAGTTCCTGCTTCACAGAAGAGGCTGCCAGACATTCTGCAGGACACACAGGAAAACTGATGAACTTTGCCAATACAAGATGGGACAGTCCTTCATATTTCCTGATCTACTGAAAAGTCTGGCCAGATACTCTGGGCTTATGATAGATGTCCCACCATTGCAGAGGAACTTTAGGTGACTGTCCAGGCAGCAAAATGTCTCTGTAACATTAGGTAATAGTACACCCTTTTGGGGTCTTTTATGGAGTTGAAGATAGATATAGTTGCAGTTTTTCTTTTATCATAGAAAGTAAATTATAAGTAAAATTTTGGATTCACTAAGATAATATAGATAGATAAAGGAGTATTTTCTCTGAGTTTGCTAAATACAAATGGACTGAATATTATAAATGTAATTCTTACTTGATAACTGTCTTTTGCTGTATGTAGTTCTGCTATGTTAAGTTAAAACCTTTTAATTTAGACGAAAACGGGAAAATGTTGTGGAATATTATTTTAAGGGATGCTGCATTTGTTTATGCTGTGGAACATTTGTTTAAATGATGCAAAAATGTGTTGTATTCTTTGATGTTGCATTTATTTAACTCTGTGAAGCTGTGATTCTTTGCCTGTCTAAAACACCTGAATGGTCTACTAAAGAGATGAATAGTCAATAGCAAGGCAGGAGAAAGTACAGGAGTGGCTACCACACAGAGAGAATAAACAGAAGGAGAAAAAGAAGGATCAAGAGATCAGGGGGAGGAGGACATCAAGGGCAGCCACCCAGCTACATAGCAAACCACGGAGTAAGAACAGTATACAGAATAGAGACAGATAAAAGTCCAGAGGCAAAAGATAGATGAAATCATTTAAGAAAAGCTAGCTAGAAACAAACCAAACTAAGGCTGGGCATTTATAAATAATAGTAAGACTTCATGTATGATTTATCTGGGAGCTAGGTGGCAGGTCCTCAAAAGAGTAAAAGAGTCAAAGAGTGAAAAAACAAACAACTACACCTTCCTCCCTTATAAAACTTTTTAGTTGAATTCATGAATATCATTTACTCTTTTTTTTTTCCTTTTCTTTCTTGAGACAGCATTTCTCTGCATAACCCTGGCTGTTCTGAAACCATTTACTTTCTGCCTTCACGTGTGTGTACATGTGTACACGTGTACCTGTATGTGTCTATTTCTCAGCACTCTAAGATCTTAAGGAATATCTCTGGACTTTCCCAGCTACACTCATTCCCTAACTTATATTAATCAGTTCTCAGGGCATTAAATGTTATCTGCCAATCACTGAAAACTTGTATCTCTAGCCCAGACCTTTACCCAGATACCTGCAGAGCCTCCACTGCTAACTTAGCATATCCAAAATTAAACTCATCAATTATTTTCCCCTAAAACCTGCTTCTTATGCAGTCTTACTTATCAATGTCAACTCTATTCCAGTTTTTCATGCCAGATCCAATCCATCACCAAATCATTGCCTCTGTATTAAAAATGAATGCAGAATATAATACTTCTCCCAACTCCTCTCTAAAATCAATGCCATCACCCAACAGGATTTATTGTTGCAGCTGGCTAAATGATCTCACTCATTCCTAATGCTGACATTCTCTACTTAGCAGCAGAGAGAACCAATTAAAACAAGCAAAGCTGAGGATGTAACTCAGCAGTTTGCAATTAGGAGGGCCTAAATTTAATCTCCAGAAAAATAAATAAAGTCGAAACTCTTCAGTGGCTTTGAACTTTCAGAGTCTACACAACCATAAATGGTCTGACTCCCCCTACCCAACACACTTCTCAGACACTGTAATAGGAAGCTGTTTATTTGTTCCCAGCTGCTCAGCCCCGAAATAATCACACAGAAACCATATTATTTGCAATACTGTTTGGCCAATAGCTTAAGTGTATTTTTGGCTAACTCTTATATCCTAAATTAACCTATTTCTATTAATCTGTATATCACCACATGGCTGTGGCTTACCAGGTAAAGTTCCATCCCCAGCATCCATCTCTGGCAGGGCCACATGGCTTCTCCTGACTCCACCTTCTTTTTCCCAGTATTTAGTTTAGTTTTCCCCACCTACCTCTATTCTGCCCTGCCAGGCCCAAGACAGATTCTTTATTAACCAATCGTATTCACAACATACAGAGGAAAAATCCCACATCAAGACATCACTTTCTGCCAATCATTCCCTTCAATGCCTCAACTAAAATATCCATCACTCTGAAAACAGACCAAGTATACAGAATAGGATCTCTGCACCCCTGTTCCATGTTTATTCTCTCCACTAAGGAATGGGAAGGTGGCTCAGTCAATAAAGCACTTACTGTATAAGCATGAGACCTTAAAATCAGATCCACAACACCGTCATAAAAAGCTAGACATAGTAACATCTATCTGTAATGCTAGTGCTGGGCAGGTGGAGACTGGAAGATCCCTAGAACACACTGGCCAGCTAGTCTTGCTGAACCAATGAGTTCCAGGTTCAATGAGAGATCCTCCCTCAAAAATCAAGGTAGAGATCAACTGAGGAAGATACTCAACACCCACCTCTGGCCTCCACACACAAATGCACACAACATACACACACATGCAAATAAGCACATGCCATACCACACTAAAAAATTAAATTTAAAAATATTAATTATAAAAAAATGTTTTCTCTTCTAGAGTTTGCACAGACCACACTTTTCCTTTAAAATGTCTGCCCAAGAATCAGTTCTGATTACAGCTTGCCTAATCACCTTGTGAAAAACAGCACTATCCCCCACCTCATTCCACTCATTCTGCCTTACCTCTCCCAACAGCACTGCAACAGCTGAGATACTACATATATACATACTTTTCTTTTGTATTGTCTCACTTGTATGTATGCCCTCAAAAGACATATAAATTGTTTAGTTCACAGTATTATGCCAAGCAAGTGCTTACCCATCAATGGTGATAACTGATTCCATTCAGACTTGATCTGTTTTTAAAGTCAGGATTTCAAAAATGAACTATGTAGAAGTTCTCAAGTCCTGGAGAAACACTGACTGCAAGACAGGACACACACACAAGTACATAACTCTAGCTAAGGACAAAAATAAGGGTAAACACACTATGATGAAGCAGAAACTGGGAATGGCAAAGAAAAAATGGTTTTCTCCATTTCTCCATCCCTTGAAAAGAAATACCACCTGACTGTTTCCTGTAAACTGGCCACCAACTCTGTCCAAAACAATATCAACCCCATTCTACACACTTAAGAGCTATTATGAAGAGTTCCTGCTTTTATAAGCTGTGGTCGTCTAAGAAAACTGGAACTTTCAAACCTAACATTGGCTGCCAAAACATAATGGTCTGAGAAAGCTCTCAAATTTCCACAAAGCACTCAGGCTGCAACCAAATATCATTAATATGATGACAAGAACTAGTCAAAGAACCTTTGATGACTGCCTCTCTGTCGTCCCTAGTGTATACTACCAGCTCACTCATCAGAGATCATGATATCTTAGTGAGGGGAGGTGGCTGGGCGGGAAGGCAGGCAACCCAAAACCATAGGATTAGAAATTGTTCTTCCTTTTGCATTTTAAATGGTGGAGAATGATGGGAATAAAACATCTGGCAACACATAAGGCTACCATGAACACATCTGGCCTTTTCAATGCTTAACATAAAAACAGGGAACTATGGACTACCATGCTTCTGCTTCACCAAGCAAAAAGTAGAGGCAAATAGATCTTTGAGTTCCAGGCCAGCCAAGGCTACATAGGAAGACTCCAGCTTATTAAATAAAAAAAGAAGTTAGGAACTAACCAAGTAAATTTAAAAACAACCTGCTACGCATAAATTTATTTAAATGTTCATATACAGAAAACAGAGATTCTTGATTATTTGCAATAATTAGTGCCATTTTTAAGGCCAATAATTTTCAAAAAATGATCCACTAATATCCAAAGCTACTAATCAACAAAGAAAAATAGGGGTGGGGGATTCTCATGGATGTAGTCTTTAAGACTCCTCTACCTCCTCATAGCTCCAGGTGTCAATTTAAGCAACCAGAAATCTCTAAAACCAAAGATTCCCTCTGAGACATAAAGCTACTAACTCACTAGACAAGAGCTAAATTTAAAGACTACACATAACGTTTTCTGACTGGTCAATTCACCAAAAAGAAAGGAGAATTCTGATTGGCTGATCTCTTAATAGGCTGAGTCACACCCCAGCATCAGCACCCTGGCAATCAGAAGTTAGAAACAGAAAGAGACAGGAAGCCACAGAATTCTGAGAAAATATGGGGGTGGGAGGGCTGTCAGCAGCAACAGAAACAGCCACATGAGGGCACACCAACCAGAACTGACTATAGCCTGGGATGGCATTCCAAAGGCAGAGTGTGCTAGTATATCCTTGGGCTCCCTCACTTGCACTTCCCTCGATTCTGCTATGGCTGTCATATTCCAGGGCTTGCTTTCTTGGTCACTCCTTTCAACTGGATAATCTGTTATTTCCCAGAAGCCTCTTTCTTCATCCAGTGTCACGTTATGCAGTCTTCGCTCATACTTGCTACTCAGCCCTTACCACTGACAAGCACACAATCAGATAGGAATTAGATGTGTCACAGGATTAGGTACAATTTATCACAGAGCAATGGAAAAAGAACACAACGAAGCACTATGAGAACACTCCGGCTCAGCTCTTTCCAATCATCACTCTACATTCCCACCTCTTATAGAGGGTTACTCAGTCTTTTATCTCTCAAAAAATACCTGCAATCTCCACTTCTACCTCAGACTTTATTTCACATATGATCTAGTTCAATTACCTTCTATAAGAAACACAGCTTAATATATTTCTACGTTGTTACATCAGCCAATTCTCTAAGAGATATCATAGGGTATTTTTAAGACCAAAAAATCCTCCAACCATATTCAAATTAGGCTATGAGTCAACACAAAAAGGTAAATGGAAGAAAAACTTCACCTGTCAGGAACTGTTGGTTTGGTTTTTAAAATTTATCTTTCAAATGTCCAGAAGAGAAAGTCCAATCTTTAGCACAGCAATAAGATAATACACATTTAGAATAGTGTCTTCTAAAGAAGACAGACCAGACCCTGTCCACTGCTTACTAAAGCTACCTACACTATCTTCAGCAGATCCCTGTCCACTGCTTACTAAAGCTACCTACACTATCTTCAGCAGATCCCTTTATGTGTCATCCATAAAACAATGCTACAAAGAACCTACCTTCTATGTGGCCAGTGAGTAGAAGTAAGAAACACTGGCGCACCAAGTATTAGTGTAGTTTATCTGTAGTTCTGGGCTATTGTTCTGGGCTCTCTTATCTGTGTATGCGAAATCACTACCCCCCCCCACCAAAAACAGAGCAGATAACAAGGTTTTGATTTGTACCTTTTTAAATGATTAACAGTTCAAGTCAGAAATGACCTTCTGGTCAACCCTGAACAAACAAAAATTTAAACAAATACACTACATTCATGAATGCTTTGGTCTGCTTAAAATTTATCACAATTTTAATATAGTATAGATTTGTTACCTTAAGCAATCAATGAATTTATATTTGTACTTTGATAAATATCAAAAATAGTAATTCACATAAGCAAAAGTCCATTAAGATACTCAAGAATATTTAAAAAGTAATAGGGATATAAGTCTAAGGAGTTGAGAAGCATCCTGTTAAATGTTCTAATAAACATTTGTTCCCATAGTTCATCTTTCAAAAATAAGCACCAAGCAGAAATACGGCTCATGCCTATAATCCCAGCATATGAAGGGACCTGAAATAGGACGATGGCTCTGGAAGATAAATAAGCACCATGCTTCAGATGATGGGGACCATCATACTCAGCCCTCACAATTCAAAGACAAATTACCAAGGTTTTTTTATAGCAATGGATCTAATAAAATTCTAAAAAGCTACCAAGTCTTCAGTACTAAAAAATAAGACAGGTATGTTGGTACATGCCTGTAATTCATGGAAGGCAGGGTAAGAAGGATTAGGAATCAAGGTCAGCCTAGGTTTCATGAAGCTGTCTTAATAAATAAATATTTAAAAAATAACAAAAAAAATTGTGGGCAAGGACAACCTATTCATGGAGAGAAAAAAATAAAATAAAACTTGCATGTGCCTTTAACTGTTAAACAGAAAGAGTACCCTTACCTTCATCTTTTTAAAAAGATAAACTCAAAACAAAAAGTCATGAAAGTATTGACAAAATTAGTCAACTGAATTCTGCTGGAAAAAGTACAAATCTTTCTAAAGTAAATCTAGCAAGAGCTTTTGAAAGTGACAAAACCGTCATACCCTCTGATGCTGTAATTCCTCCTGTGAGCCTTTAGTCTATAGAAAGAAAAAAATGATGAATACGTGGTAATATCGTAACTGCAGACTCCTGAACATGACAATGAGTGGCATTCTAGTAATGCCACCAAGGACCTTAAATATAAAAACTGCACTACCTACAAAATGATAAGCAACTTAATGTCCACTTAAAAATAAGTAACTATCCTCTATAACATTGTATAATAATCCAAGGGTATAAAAACTAGCAAAAGAAAATCCATCAAATATTAAAGTATAAAGATTATATTTCCACACCAATCAATCAATGGTATAAAATTACATGGAACTAACAAAAAACAATGAATGGTTTCTTTTGATTTTATTTCTTTGACCACTTGTAAAACAAAAAGCCTTTTGGAACTGATCAGGCCCACTACACTAAGCATATAGTTAAAAACTGACGTTTTAGAAGCATAAATCTACAATAATCATTTTTTGTTCCTAAAAAACTATCACAGAGGTAATCAGAGCAGCTCTTCTCACAACATGCAAGCTACACATGTAATTTTAGCCATGCTATTACCCGGCTGTCACCCAATTCCATCAAAACCTCCCTTCTCCATCAGAAGAAACTGTGCAGGATCTCCATATGGTAACCAGAGGCTCCCAACACTGAAGTGCAAGCTGCAGCCCAGTTTCTCCCATTTTCCCAAATGAGGTATCACGTTTCTCAGTCACTCAAGGGCTTTAGGTCCCTAGGAGTGGCAGCTAAGGACTCAGAGGAGGAGGAAAGCACAAGCAGACTTCTCCCCAAGGCAGTGAGAAACACACAAACATGAAGTCAGGAGCTTGAATAGAGACAGGGTCAAGCTACTTGCACTTTCAGGCTTTAATTGTACAAAATGAAAAAGTTTTAGCACTCAACCAAATAACCTGTGAAATCTTTCAACTTTAATATCTCCTAACACTGCTACCTCTCTCCTACCTCATCATGTGATGGGAAAACCTCTACTAAGATTTAGAGGCTAGGCACTGATGGCTTATTTCTGTTATCCTAACACTCAGAAAGCTGAGACAGGAGTTGCAGAGATCTGAGGTCAGCCTGAGCTCAGCAACCCACTGAGTTCTGGGCTAGCCTAGGTTACAATGAGACTCTTTAAAAGGGGGAGAAGGGAACAAGATGGCTCAGTGGGTTAAGGTGCTGCTTGCTCTTTCCCCAGCACCCACATGCTGGTAAAGCCACTACCACAACTGACCTCCACACACTCTGGCACAGGAGCATGAGTATGTGTGAATGTGAACGAACACACACGCACGCACACACAATAAATGTAATTTATTTAAATTGGATTTAGAATTAGGATAAAGGGAGTAAAAGTGAACTACTATGATGAACAAAAGACTTGGTTTGTAGTCCCAGTTTGTCCCTTTCTACCCATATGACCAGGCAAATCACTGCACCTCAAAATGAAGTTCTAGACTAACCCTTACTGGGCATGACCTTCTCATTCCTCCATCTTAAAGTAGATTGACTTTTTTCCATCGTAACTAGGGTGTCATTCCTATCCAGTATCAATTTTTACTTCATTCTTAAACAAATAAAAGTAGTAATGCTGGCACAAGAGAGATGGATCAGCAGTTCGAAGCACTGGCCCCTCTTCCATAGGATCCTGGTACACAGACACTCATGCAGGTACAATACCAAAACCCATAAAACTAAAAAAATAAGGAAAACATTTTCAAAAGTAATAATGGTATTCTTTTCTAAGTTTTTTGGTACTGAGAGGCAGGTTAAACATATTTTGCTTATCGTGACTCTGCATTCAAGCCTGGACCCTTTCCCCAAAATGCATTTAGTAAATAGGTTTTAGTAGTACGTGGTGTACCAGCAAACCTGAAACTCAGAAGCCTGGGGCAGACATATTTAAGCAAACCGTTAACTCCCAATTGACAACATTAAGTGCGCAATGGATTGGTGCAACTGGATCAGGGAAAACAAGAGATGGGACACCTGTACAAATTCAAACTCAAAAAAAAAAAAAAGGTTTTTCTTAAAACCTTTCTCATTAGGTTGTAAAGGCAGAATGTTTACTATGCAGACAATTCTGGACAGAAGGGACAGAGGGAGCTATGATCTTCTGTAAGCAGTCACATGGAGAGGACATGCATATTTGTAGATGAAATGAAAATGTAGACAAGCACCAAAAATTGGGAAAGTCTGGATTTTACCAACACAGACTATGATGTCACTGAAGGACTTCTAAGCATAACATTACAATTCTCTTCTTCCCTCAGCACAGAAAAAGCAATGAGGCAACAAGCGAGAAAATTCTACCTGAGGAAAAGTAGAATGAAAAAGTTCCTGCTGTCAGGATGGCTTCGAGCTTTCTTCTTATGGCATATTAAAGGAACAGCATAAATTACAGGTTAAGGGTTGGAAGTATTTTTAACCTGGAGAGTGAGGTCAATGTTGTTCAGAACAAGAACAAAACACAACCATAACAACAGTGCGCTTTAACAAATTAAGAGACACAAACATCAATAAACTCTGGAAAGAAGACTGACTTCATCCTTGCAAATCATTCATCACTGTTTACATTCTTACCAATTATAGATTACACATTATAAGGCATATTTTGTACTTATCTTTCACATTAAATGTGATTTAAGTCTACATGACGATACATTAATCAACCACCTAAATACATATACTCATTAATACTTAATGTTCTCGACCAAAAAAAAAACAATTTCAGATAACTACCCTGAAAAAAATGTAAATGTTCGCTCATACTCGCTCTCTCTCTGTCTCTCGTTTGTGAGACAGGATCTATGTAGCCTTGGCTAGGCTCAAGCTTGCTATGTAGACCAGGTTAGCTGGGAACTCACAGAAATCCACCTGCCTCCGCTTCCTGAATGCTGGGATTAAAGGCGTGCACCACTAAGCCTGGCTTCCCTCTCTTAGGTGAAAACAGGACATTCCAACCTGGGACGGCAAAGAGTCTGTGCACCAGTAGCTTCCACTGCTAAGGCCTACTCTAAGATCAGAAAGCCTAATTGGCTAGGTAGCAGCAAAGATGAATTTGCAATTATTGAAATCTAATGCCAGGCTTTATCACCAACGACTACCTCAACAAATTCCCCTTCCTTTATTTTGTCAAAAAAAAAAAAACTGGGTACATTTAAAACTGCATAAAAATAGATTTCAAAAATAAAAAAGAGAGGAGAAAAAGCACCTGAACCTATAGATATATAAAATCTATATACAAATGTAATATACCAAAGTTCTTTCTCAAGACGTGTTTTAGGGAGTGTCTTTGTTTTGACTCACTGATTTTTAAATAAATAAATAAATAAATCCCACTCATCCCGGGCTGTCAGGTACTTTCCCTTACCAACGCGAGCATCCTGGCTATGAAATCCTAGGGCTTTTCAGCCTCGCCCTGACTTCCCCGTGCAGGAAGGCTACAGCCCCGCTGTCCCCGCGGCCCCTTCCCGTCACAGCACCGCCGGGCAGGGGCGTCCGGCCTGTCCTGCACCGCAGGCGGCTCGGCGGAGGGGGCGGGGGCTCCGAGGGTCGTCCCGGGTCGCTGACGGCCATGGACGCCCGGCCCTCCACCCGCCCGCGCCGCACCCCCGAGCCGGGCACCCTCGGGAGCCCCCCGCGACCCCGGCCCTGACCCCGGCTCTCACCGTGCGGAGGTCACGCTGCCTCCTCGGCCGCCGCCCGGATGCGGGTCGCCCAGCGACCTGCCGGCCCGAGGATGGAAGAGGGGCCAGGGGCAGTCCTGTCACCTCCCGGTCCTCCCAGCCGCCCGCCCCGCGGCAGCCAGCATCGCCTCCACGGCCTGAGGGAGCGCCGGACTTCACGGACGCCGCGCCCCCTCCCTTGGCCGGCGCCCGCCTGGACTCCGCCCTCCGGGGCCCGCGCACCACGCGTGCGTGACTCCGCCCCTCGGGTAGTCCGTGCGCAGGCGCGAGTCCAACCGGGCTAGGACACGCCTCCGGGCCCGCCCCGCCCTCGGGCCAGCCGTTCCCAGGCTCCGCCCCGTTCCACTGACCTTGCTTCTTTGGCCGCTGACTCACGGCTTTCCCGGGGTTAACCTTTCACTCCCGTTTCGTGGCTGACTACCTCGAGATGGCCCTCTGGATTCAGATTTGCTGCTTGACCACGACCAAACCTGTCAGCTCCCGCTCCGGACTAATGGAGAGTGATCTGAACACTGGAGCAAGCATGACTTCCCACCCTCCTCTGTCTGTTTTGTTCGCCGCAGTGCAGACTGAATCTGGCTGAGATTGAGATAAGACACCGAGAGCTGAGAACTCAAACTATCCTGTGGTGCTGTGGACCTGAATTCCATTTGCCAGAACCAGGTCCGCCTTTCCTTAGGGGCTTTTGTCTTTCATAAGCCACGTCTCCCTAGTTCCTAGATGGTTGGATGTCCTTGACAGTCACCATGCAAGCATGTGGTAACTGGTGTCTATTAAAATCATTGAAGGTGCTCTTTATCTGGCCGTTGACCACCTGTTCTCCTTGCTAGCCCCAACAGCTCAAACGAAATTAATAACACTAAAAGAGAACTTGAAATGTCATCCCAGCTACTCCTCCAGACCACTGAAGAAACCACCCTGGTGAGGGAGGAGACGTGTGCCCCTCCCTCCCTTTGACCATCAGACTGTTGAAACATTATACTCCAAAGAATTAGAAATTTGAGGCATCTCATCCTGGGGAAATGGAAACAACCCTGAAGGCCTGTTGCCATTCAGAGGAGGAAACTGCCTCCCAGGATTTCACACAGTTCTGACAACCTCTCAGACCCACCGTTACTGAATAGACTTGAGTGAGCTGAGGAAATGATAGGTCAGTGATGGGCAAGAAAGGCCTTAACAAGGCAGCCCTGCTCAATTTATAATTATCTCTTGCTCTTGTTTAAACGTAAACCTCGTCAGTACTCTTGAAGGTAAACTTGGTGGTCACTGGACCACTTTTGCTTCCTCCTCTTCCATTAGTGACTGTATTGAACAAGTCTCCTTTCTCTGTGTTTCATTATTACTTGTCTCTAATTGGTCAGTTGAATAATGATAGGGAGATTAACTGTGTGGGTGATAATGTGCACATTTAAAATACTGGATAACACTAAGTCTGCCTGTAATACACTTCTTTTAAGATTAAGTAAATCAATAGGAAAGCAACCATCAGACCCAGATTTCTGAAATACTCGTTCATGAGATGAGGTTACTAAATGTGCTTTGGGGTTTATGCTACAATCTAAATTGAGAGATGGGAAAGAAGTGGCTCTCCACAGCCTGTCCCTGGGAACTGGGCAGAACGCTCCATTTTCAACAATCTCTATAAAGAATCTGGGAGGGGCAGGGTGATCTTCAGAGCTTTGTTTCTCCGAACAACTCGGCTGTTGTCTTATGACTCCCTGAATGTTCAGGTGATTCTGTGTTTTCCTTGGCAGTTTGAAATAGTAGGTTACCACTTCCCTTTCTTTTACAAAGGTAGAAGCCTGGCTGAGTGCTTGGTACAGGCAAATTTTTGCATGCTTCGTCTCATTTTCTGCATTCCTATTTTGTCTTTGTCCCAATTTTCTCACTTCCTTGATTGTCACATTGCTTCTATTTCTATTAGGCCCTTGTTACAATGTGGTCCCACGGGACTTTGATTCTCGAGATGACTGTGATGACAGAGAGGTCAGTGTGTTGAAAGAAGATTTCCATTGCTTCCATTTCATGAAAGATGGAATGCGATGTCATGCAGGCGCATATGGAGAAGCATTGGTTTGCTTGGGAGTGAAGGGAAAATCCAGCCCAAAGCCTTTATTGGGCTTTATATGAGAAAGGAAGAGAGAGAAGTAGGAACAGCTTGGGAAAGGCTTGTGCGGATAATGACGGAGAACTCTAAACCACAGATGCCTCTCCAGTTATGTGATAACTGACCATGAGTTATTTAGATCAAGGAGACTATGGGCTTGGTTTGTGAAAGTTAAACAAAGGGATGATTGTAGTTGTGAACTTGTGATTGGCTGTGGAGGCTCTTATAGGATTTTTTTTTACATGTTCATAAAAGATGGGTTGCCTTCCATTTGTTAGGGTGCTAAACAGACCAATCTAAGAAAACATATTTAAATACCACTTTAAAATAAGTATAAGAAAAGATTTTAAAAATCTGACATCTGAGTAGCTAATGGCTATACGTGGTTGAGGTTAAGGGTAAGAAGGCAAACTACGATGGACATTTGGTTCACAAGTTTTAGTGTGCCTCAGAACCCAATGACAGACTGCTGACCACCAGCCCTAGAATTTCAAATTCAGTCTGCCTGGGGTGGGGCACAGGAGTTTTCATTTCTGTTAGCTTACCAGAGAACTACAGTGGTGCTCTAGGGGTCAAACCTGGGAGCCACATGACTAGAAGGCTCTCCAACAGTCAGTCATACTGGCGGGACACACACTCCAATCCCTGAAGGGTTGATAAGACACGAAGGTCTAAGGGTCTAAGTGTAACATGTCATGTGCAAAAATAACACAACTGTGTCAACCTTTGACCAGTAAAGAACAGCTGAGAGAGCCAAGGTCTGACCAGAGCCCAGGAGCTGGGAAGAAGGACTGAGAACAAAAACTCAAAGGCAGATGGCACAAACTGAATGGCAGGAAAGCGCATGCTTTGACCACCTTCCTTGTGGTTTTTTCCCCCCAGTGTACTGAGTAGGGTCAGAGCAGAGATGGCGAACCAGGTGCTCCTGCAGGGCTGTAGCATGGAACTGCTTGGGGTTTGTGTTTGTTTTTTAATGTTTTATTCCTTTTTATAAAACAATCTTTTTCTCATTTTACATAATAATCCCAGTTCCCTCTCCCTCCCCATCCCCTCCTCTGCCACCCCCACCTTCCACCCACCAGATCCCCCATCCACTCCTCGGAGAAGGTAAAGAACTCCTTGTTAACAGCTGGAATGAACGAGGATGCTTGGGCCAACTCAGCAGGGAAAATCACTTGCCACCAAGCCTGGCAACCTGAGTTTCCTCCCAGAAATGACATAATAAAAAGAGAGAAACGACTCTTATAAGTTGTTTTCTGGCTTCCATGGGCATGTGCCATGGCATGAGTGTGCCAGCACACATGCATATGTGTGCACACACACGTAATAAATAAGTGTCAAAAAATTAAGCCAAAACTATAGCTTTCAAATCGCAAGATAACCCAGAATGTGTGCATTAAGTCTGGTAGGAGCTAATGGAGATGAGGGGAAATAGAGAAGAATAAATTATAAAGATCTGTGCAGTTGAGTTTAGAGATGAGTCAGTGAGCATATACTACAATTTTACTATAAAATTTTCTATCAGATTGGACAGAAGATATCTACATGTTATATACTAAAGGATTGCATCTTCTCAAATACATATGTTGAAGTCCTTCCCCCGTGAGTCTCTTTAGAGTAAGGGTCTTCAGAAACTATGGATGAATAAGATCATGGGGCCCTCATGGAGCCATTAATGTCCTTTTATTAAAAAAAAAAAACACATTGAGCTGATGTGATAGGTCAGCATGTAAAGGCACTCACTGCCTAGTCTGACAACCTGATGCCCTGCGTTCGGTCCTAAAGCCATATGATAGGATAAGAGAACTGACTTCTACATGTCCTCTGCTCTCAGTGTGGACACTATGGCATGCAAATACATAGCAAACAACACACAAGAAAGGAAGGGAGGGAGGGAGGGAAGAAGGGAGGAAGACATGTTTACAAGATTAATAAAGGGAGGCACAGACTCTTTATTTCTGCTCTCCACCAAGTAGAGATCCATCAAGAAGATAGCTAGCTCCCTGTGTGGCAACACATGCATTTAATCCTAGCACTGAAGAGGCAGAGGCACGAAGAGCAATGTGAATTTGAAGTCAGCCTGATCTATATAGCAAGCAAGTTCCAGAGCATCCAGGGCTACCTAGAGAGACCCTGTCTCAAAAACAAACCCCAAAAGAAGGTGGTTATCTGCACCAATGTAGATCCTCATCAGATACCAGGGTACTCAGCTCCTTGCACACCTGGCCATTCATGTGTTAATTTGGTAAAACTATAAATTTTACAAATAAAGACAAAACGTCACTAATTAATGGTTAAGCAAGTTTTTCTACTAGTCCTCCAGTGGTCCTTGGGCATGAGGACCCCTTAAGACATACAAACACATTCTCTGCAAATGTCATCGGCTGATGCCTCCAATTTTGTGATTCATCATTATAGGAAACAACTTGATATCTCTTTTATTCATTATGTCTGCAGAGAAATTATTAAGATGTTGATCTGGGAGGTGCCATGTGCATGATTCTTGCTCCTTTGCTTTTATGGAGGCAAATCATTTAATTTTTTCTTCTGAAGAATTTTCTTAAGACTTTTTCTCTACTGCATAGTTGGTCTTTTCTTTGGACCGCCAACCAGCTCCCAGATAGAAACACAGAGATTTCCTAATAATTATAAATGCTCTGCCCTAGCTTGTCCCACTGGCTCTCTCAGATTAATTTAACCTGTTTCTATTCACCTATGGTTTGCTTGGGGATTTTTACCTTTCTTTCATTCTGTATGTCCTACTTCCCTGCTTCCTCTGTGTCTAAATGGCTGCCCCATGGCATCTCTTTTTCTTTCTTCCCTTCCCTAAATTCCTCCTCCTACATACTGCCCCTACCTGGAAGTTCCACCTATACCTCCTCCCTCATTATTGGCAGTTCAGCTTTTTACTAGACCAATTAGGTACCTTAGGCAGTCAAGGTAAAACAGCAACACATCTTTGCATAGTTAAACAAATATTCTACAAGACAACTGTTGAGTCAATTTTAGTAAGCCATACTTGCCTTAAAATATCTGTTTCTTTCACATTTATTTATAGAATTATTCAAACTACTTTTTCTTCTTTTTTCTATTTGAATGCTGCCATCTCTCCTTTTGCATATTTGTATTTTCTTTCTTTTAAAACTTAACTAGTTATTAGTTTGTGAGTTTTAAATATCCACTTTTTGCATTTATTTCAACAAGTCTGTTATCCAAAACATCATTTCTAATTTTGTATTTATTAGTTTCTTCTTTTGTTTGGTTTACTTGTTGTTTTTTATTTTGGATATTCAACTCACTTATAATTACATTTCATTTTTGTCAGGTATTTAAGCCATAAGCTTTCCTATAATAATTGCTTTAGCACAAAGATTTTATGTCTTATTTTTATTATATCATTTCCAAGAAATTCTTCAATTTATTTTTTATTTACTCCTTTCTCAAAAAGCTGCTTGAATACTTTTTAAGTTACCAAGAAAAAAATAATTTTTAGATATTAAAAAGTGTATTATTATTTAATAGTTTTATTGCATTTTAGTCAGACAATGTTATTTGTACATGTTTAATCTTTGAAATTTAGTAAGCTTTTATAAATGGCCTACTATTTGTTCAAACTTCATAAATTTCAATATTCCCTCAAAAAGAAGGTAAATTCACATTTATAGAGATACAGAATTCAATAATGTTTTATAGGTGCTTTCATCTTCCTTCACTAGAGAAGTACCTAGCATGTGGAAGATGGAGACCCACACAGGAAGCTTTGGAAAGAAAACTGCTCCCAATAACTCCTCTCCCCACATCCCCCAAAAAGAACATGTTAAGTGAAAAAGAAAATTGTGTTGAAGAAACAAGAATAGATGTTTCATCTTAGTTTTTTTTCTTTAAAAAAGGTAAAGTCTTGAAAGGCAAGAGAGCCCTTGAAAAGGAGAGAAATGGAAACCTAAATAGAAAAAAAATTAAGGGGAAAGTTTGAGGAAATCTGCAAATTGGAGCAACCAGTAAAAGACTGTGGGTAAAGGGGAGGGGGACTTTTCTAATTAGATCCTAAAGCTTGCCGAATTCTTTGAGTGCTTAGTCATAAGCTCCTCTTTGGGGAGTGGGTAACTCATGAGGATGCCGACTCACAAAGTCTGGGTTCCAAGCAGTCCTCCCAAGAGGCAGGTTGGGGCAGGCACTGTCTCCTCTAGGGCTGCTCCATCTGCTCTAGTGAGCTACTAGTGATTCCCCCTCCTAGATATCTACCAAAGCTCCCCGTGGAGCCGTCTTGATATTCAGATCTAGTCCAGGCTACAGGGCACAGATGGGCCCTCTTAAGGATGGGCCAGGATCCAGGGCCGCTCTCATTCTGTCTCCTTCTCCCAGACAGTTCTTGGCGTTGCAGTCCTAAACCTGCCTGACACTGGGCTGCAAATGGTCAGTTTGTTTCTCTTCTCTCCTAAGGCTTACAGTCCTTTCAGGCAAAGTTCCTCCAAGAGGATTTACAGCTATGAACACAGAGGAAATGTCTTCAAAGTTAAGGAAGGCTTCCCAATGCTGTGAAACAAGGTGGCCAACCTCTCCCAGAAGGGAAGAGGAAATGCCCTCACTCCTCCCTGTGAGTCACTTACTGTTCCTAAGAAGGGACAGAAGGCCACTTGCTAAAACCACACAGACTTCAGTGGGGCTTTAGCTTTTAAACCTATGATCAAACATGGTATTCCACGTGGCTCTGATAGCAGATGCAATAGGCAAATGTGTGCCAACACAGAAACTGGATATGGTGACATATGCCTATAATCTTAGCATTCAGAAGATACAGACAGGAATGAGGGTGGTGAGTTCAAGGCCAGTCTGGGCTTATATAGCAGGACCCTATGGAGAGAGAGAGAGAGAGAGAGAGAGAGAGAGAGAGAGAGAGAGAGAGAGAGAGAGAGAGAACTTCTTTGTATCAAAACTAAGTTTGTTGATTGGGAGTGGAGGACAACCCTCAGGCTAAGCTTCCAGTCCTCTCTGTCACTTGCCATTGGAGCTTTGGGTAAGTTGCTTTCTTGCTCTATGTCCCAGTTTTAATACCTTCAGATAAGGACTAGATGAAGTTGCTCTATGATTTCAATAAGCAAACATACATAAGCCCGCGGAACAATGGATGGCATGTAGAAAGTTCAAAGTGCGAAGTAACATGCTCCCATTGATATAAAAGATGTAAAACAGATAGCATTTCATTTACACTCCTAGTCAGATAGGCATCTTAATTTGCCAGGGCTTCCATAAACAAGCACCCCAGGCAGAATGATTTAAACAGAGATGAACATTCTTGTGGTTCTGGAGGCTGGAAGCCTGACATTAAGATGTCTGCAAGAACCTGGCAAGGTGTCTCAGCAGATAAAGGCCCTTTTCACACAAGCCTAGTCACCCAGATTCAATCCCTTGGGACCCATGCAAAGGTAGAGGGAGGGATCTCAGTCCATGAAGTTCTTTATGGACTGAAATAATTTCTTTAATATATCAGCAAGGTTGGCATAATTCTGAAGCATCCCTTCTAAGCCTGTAGATGCCACATGGTCTTTCCTTTGTGTCTGTGTTCTAATCTCTTTGTATACGGACACAACTTGTGTTGGGTTAGGGCCTGTGCTGAAGACCTTATTTTAATTTTGTTATCTCTTTAAAGCCCCCATCTCCAAATAACATCACATTCTGAGTAACTAAAGGTTAGAATAACAACACAATTTTTAGGATGCAACTCAGCCCATAGTGACACAAAAATAGAATTTCCCAAACTTGATATAGTCAGCCTTTATTTTCCACTTGAGTTTCTACTGCTATTTATGTTTGTCACTACTTGCTGGTTTGTTTTAGGAAACATTATGAAAATATCAATCAGTTATTAAACTTGGTTTATAGGTGACCTTCTGAATAATATCTTTAAAGAAGTCTGGAATTATTTTTTTTATTAAAAGGCTCAGTGTCCATGGTTGCCCCCACTTCCTGCTTCTGACTATAGGATGGTATCTGGTGCTATAAGACAATGGCTGTAGTTTTCTGAGTGTTGTAGAGGTGAGGAGGAGTTAGAGTAATCAAGAACTGTCTTCTTCCTTTTCTGACAGCTAAATCCTTGCCTACCCTTCCAGGTGGAAAACTCCATCAAGGTGATAGGAAACACCAATCTATTGACTTGTCAGCTCTCCCTGGACGACTCAGCATCACTTCTGTTCTTGAAAACAAAGGAGACTCCTCTGAACCCTGGCATCATACTCAGTCTTGCCCTAAGCAGTTGACTCAAGGATGCACCGGGTAACAAAGAGATGGTGGATAATCCTTTGGTAACTAAGAAGCACTCAGAGGGCATAGTTAGGGGACCAGCCACCAGAGCGACTCCTGCAAATAGGTCAGAGGCAATCATAGCTCTGTAGTAGCTTGTTTAGCATGCCCATGTCAGGGATTGATGCCTGCTACCACATACATGAGAAACAAAAGTGACTACAACCTAAAACCATAAGAACTACATCCACCTTTAAGCTAAGTCAACAAACTCATGAAAACACTGACTAAGGCTGGTGCTAGGGACACCATCTAGACACTGACCCATGAACCATCTTCCTCACTCCATCCCAGCTGGATTCATTGCCTATTCTATAATTCAGTTTGTCTAGAATCCTCCTCAGCCTTAATGTTTTTCTTTCAATAATTTTCAATCCTCTGAAACACACCCTGATGCTTGACTATTAATTCTCATTTTTCTTTGTTGCTACCTACACCTGTTTTCACGGTCCAGAATAAAGTCTGCCTTGCAGATTTCTCTATTGTGGGAGCATATCCTCATCCCAGACCCCTGACCAGCAGCCAATTCTTCTAAAAGAGATTGGGAAAGGTTGTAGATGTGTGTAGCTGCCCAGGTGAAGAGGGATACAGAGTCCATCCCTTATACCATGGGTACAGCAGGTGTGGGGCTGAAGTTCTATCAGCATGTAAGTACCCAAGCTGTCACCCAGAACCCAACCTCCTATAAGATCATTTCAAACTCCCTTGTTTCTTCGGTACAACTCCAAGCCCCAAAGGGTTGAAGTGTCACGTTCAGTGATTTACGGGTAAGTCGGAAAGTCAGGTCCCAAGATTCAGTGACAAATTTAAATCATCATCATGAATAATGTTATTAGGACTTTAAAAGCATAATTCAAGAACAGCTGACCAGAATTAATTTCTCCCCTACGGAAAAATAAGAAGCACAAATCTAAAGTTGGAATGAGGCATTAGGTTCCCTTGAAACCTCCAGCATCTCCACAGTGTAGCCCTTTACAGTGTCCTTGTCCTTGGCAAACTGTATTGTGACTTCTCTGAGGTTTTCTGAGTTAGGCCAAACTCTTAGACTTCCCTGCTTATTTTTCTGCTGTCCAGTGTAGGCAGGAATCCTGCTAGCAACTGGTGCAGACAGATGCAGACCCACAGTTAGGCATTAAGCAGAGTTGGGAAAACCCTACAGAAAGATTGTAGAAACCAGAGGGGTCAAGGACACAAGAAAACCCACAGAATCAACTGACCTGGGGTTTTAGGGGCTCACAGGGACTAAACTGACAACCAGGGAGCCCGGATGGGACTGACCTAGGCCCTCTGCATTTATGTTACAGTTGTCTAGCCTGATCCTCTTGTGGAACTTCTAACAGTGGGAGCAGGGACTGTCTACGACTCTTTTACTGGCTTTTGTGACCCTATTCCTAATACTGAGCAACCTAGCCCAACCTTAATACATGGGGAGGAACTTAGTCTTACTGTAACTTGATGTGCCATGCTTTGTTGATACTCATGGGAGGCCTGCTCTTTCCTAAACAGAAACAGAGAAGGAGTAGATTGGAGGGTGGTAGCAGAGGGATGTGGGGGAAGGACTGGGAGGAGAGGAAGGAGAAGAAACTGTGGCTGGAATGTAAAATAAGTAAATTTATTAAAAAAGAATCCTGCTGGGTTGATTTGGCTAGATTCCTCCATCCACCACATCTCGTCCCCTTCTATCCAAGCAGGTTCCTCACCAGCACCATCTTCCAGGTGATGTCTGAGCTCCAGGCCTGCCTTGAGCAAGAATCCTGTTAGGTCAGTTTACCTGGAACCTCTCTTGCCTTTGATGTTTTCGCCTGGTAATTTTCTAGCATCTGAGCTCCACCCTTGGCCCTTGGTGGCAAATACTCGCTGGTTCTTGTTTTCTCTACACCTGTCATGGTGGTCCTACATAGAGTCTATCTTGCTGTTTAACATGTTGCAGTTCACAACTTTTTCTTCTACACTTTCACCTCTGGGAGCGAAGTCAACAGCTGTGTCCCAGGCAGGTGATGAAAAAAGACAAAAAATACTCTAGAAGCTTCTTCAAGAATACTCACAAATAT
Organism: Ondatra zibethicus; assembly: GCA_004026605.1. Classification (NCBI taxonomy): domain Eukaryota; kingdom Metazoa; phylum Chordata; class Mammalia; order Rodentia; family Cricetidae; genus Ondatra; species Ondatra zibethicus. The sequence continues at coordinate 41,467 of PVIU01012184.1, forward strand.
GGACAAAGGACATTTCCTTTTGTATGTCTTCTGCCAAACTTCAGTCCATAAACAGAAACTGGTGAATGTGTTCTTTCTTCTCTTCAGCCCTATGCACAAAACCCATCACCATAGAAGAAAGGGACACTGGATATTTGGGACAGTTTCTGCCTTGGCAAGTTCAGTGCAGTTCAATGCTGAATTCCCTTCCTTTTTACCTTCTTTGAGTTAAGCCAGGGAACTTGGGAGACTTTGCTTAACATAGGAGCTACTGTAAAGGGACATTTCCTGTCCCAGCCACCTGTTTCCAAATATCTAGCGGCCACTTCCCAAATACCTGGCAGCCACTTCCCAAATAATTGACTAAGAGGCTTAATATAAATTACAAATGCTTGTCCAATAGGTCAGGCTTTTTACTAACTAGTTCTTACATTTTAAATTAACCCACATTCCTTATTTCCCCTCTGCCACATGGTAATACCTTTATTAGCGTGGCACATTCATTTCCTACTTCCTCTGCATCTGGCTGACTCCTCCCTTCTCCTTCCCATCATCCTCAGTTTATATTCCACCACCTACACTTCCTGCCTGGGTACTAGCCAATCAGTGTTTTATTAAACCAATTCTAGTGACAAATCTTTGCAATGAACAAGAAGATTATTCCACAGCATTAATGATGTAATTAAACTATAATCTCACAAAGAAAAGAGAAGAAAACTTACTGACCTAGCCAAGCATATGTAACCATTAAAAATAGAGTAGACTGGAGGGTAAATGCTTCTATACCTGCTGTGAGATTATCTTTTGGTGCACTGTCAAGATCTGTCACTCAGATTGGCTTAATAAAAAGCTGAATGACCAATAGCTGGGTAGGATTTTGGGGGCAGAAACAATGCTGGGAAGAAGAAAGGAAGACTCCATGAGACATAGAGGAAGCAGAACCTGCAGGGGGCGTGGTAACAACCACGAGCCACATGGCAGGACATAGATTAATAGAAATGGGTTGTTATAAGAACTAGCTAGAAATAAACCTAAGCTATTGGCCGAGCTTTCATAATTAATAATAAGTCTTCATATTATGATTTGGGAGATGGCAGTCAGTACAGAAAAATCCACCCACAATCTATGAAAAAATTTATGCAAAATTTCTATCCTTCCTCTTGATTCCTCTTCAGTAGAAATACACAAGAAGCAGTGTATGTGTCTGTTTCTGTTTGTCTGTCTGACTGTCTGTGGCTGTGCCTGGTGTCTTGAATCAGCAATCAAGCCTAACTCTTTAGGAAGTGACATCGTAATAATCTGCTAAGAGATTCAGTGTTTGGGGCTCCTACACATGCTCAAGAGGTGGAGAAATGAAGCTACTTTGTAGCCCTGGGCCCTGACTGATTCGGGTATAAAGTGACGCCTTATTTGTACAAAATGAGAAGCACACGTAGAAACCAGGAAGCTTTGCTGATTTGATATTGTTGAGCCTTGCCCTAATGGTACAAATGCCATTTGTTTGATATGGCTGAGAAAGTTTTGTGATTCTGGGCTCATTGCCAGGCATCAGCATGTCATTGCTGAAGGTCCACAGATGCCCTTCCAGAAAGAGCCATTTCCCCATTTAGCTCAGCTGTTTGGTGGCAGGAATGAGTGTTCTATGGGCAGTGCTGTCTCATTCTTCTCTGTGGGCAGGAAGGTCAGACAAAGCCTGGGTGTGGTGCAAGCCTCTGAAAGTGGGATGGACAGCAAGTTGTTCCCCATCGGAATATTTTTATTTTAAGTTCATTGGAATCTTAAGTATAAGAAGCCAAGGGCAGGTTTGGCTGGGGTAGTGTCCCAGAGAGTGACCCAAGTCATTTCCAAGAATCAAAGACAAAGAAATGTCATCCCATTAACAAGAACAAATGTTTATCTGTTTGTTCAAGTAAAGCTCACTCTAAGTCTAGAAATCAAAGACAAAATCCAGGTACAGAATAAGTAGTATATAGATACAGTGTGCTGCAATTTGTACATGAAGAACTATGAATGATATGAATATTTATAAATTCAAAGGTGAGACCATCTTAAGGAGACTCTCGAGAAACTGATAATCACAGTTGCCTTTTCACAGGGAGATTCTTTTACTATTAGATATGAAATTAAACTTGACTTTCATCATAGGTATATCCTTGTGGAACATAAAATCCCAATACAAAATAGGAATCAATAAAAATTAGAAAATAATGATGACAATAATGATAATAAAACACAACTTAAACCAGACTTCCTGGTTACATGTACATCCTCAGCACTCCGGGGGTAGATCAAGGAAGATCAGAAGTTCAATGTCTATTCATGGACGACAGGAAACTTTGTCTATGAAAGAAGGAAGGAAGGAAGGAAAGAAAGAAAGAAGGAAGGAAGGAAAGAAGGGGAAAGAGAGGAGAAGGAAGGGAAGAGAGCACGATTGAGAAGTAAAGTACTGGAATGCTAGAATCGGTGGCAGGAAGAAAGCAGGATTGAGAAAGGCAGCAGAAGGTAAGATCGAAAGCCACGGCCATGAAATGCAGAAGAACTGGAATCCAGGACAACAGTGTGACATTTGAAAGCTGAGAGAATGGGTAAATTGGTGAACATCAGAGAGGGGAAGCCACTCTCTCAGACTGAGTATTCATGGAGAAGAGGTATGGGGCAAGACTCAAGTCAGCACATTACCAGCAAAATTTCACAACTCACTCAGAAGGGTCCAAAAATGTCGTGCTGTAAAGCATGAACATTCATGTCCATGGAAGGTCAATGAGATGAAAGAGTCCAGACAAGTCTTTATAGCCAAGAAGTTCCCTACCTTGGCTGCATTTAATGTTACCTGTGACAACGTTTCTGCGTTTGACCAAACCTGAGAAAGGGTCCTCAGTTTTATAAAAAAAAAAAAAAAAAAAATCTTGCTAAGGCTAAGTTTAGTGAAAATTCCCCACCCTTGGTAGCTGTGCACTCTCCATATCCAGCCATGTTTCTCATCTGACTGTCAGTCTCTAAGCATGACACATGCTGTTGCCATGCAGGAACAGTGTTGCGTCAGTAGCAGAAGATCAAAGTGTGGAAAAGAATGTGGAGAGAAGGAAACATTCATGCACTGTTGGTGAGAATGTAAATTGAAGCAGACATTATGGGAAGTAGTATAGATGGAGCTGGAGAAAAGTCTCAGTGCTTAAGACAACTGGCTGCTCTTGCAGAAGACGTGAGTTCTGCTTTCACTTTCCACTTTTAATTGCCTGTAACTCCACTTCCAGGAGATCCAGTGCCCTCTTCTGCACCCATATGTTACATACGCATACACATACATACATACAATCACACACACAAGATTCATTTCAGGCACACATGTAGGCATGTACAACCTACACACATTTGTACCTGCACTCACACAAACATGCATTCACAATCCTATACACACACACACACACAACTGTAGTGAGTATGTACACAGGCTACTGTTCAGTCTTTCAAAAAAGTGAAATTTTGTTATTTGTAAGACATGAATGGACTCAGAAGACACTATGTTCAATGAAACAAGCCAGCTATGGAAAGGGAACTATTGTATGGTCTCACTTACATATAGAACCTGAAATAATAAACGTCACAAAAGCAGACAGTAGAGTTGTGATTGCACAGGGCTTCAGGAGAGATGAGGGTCAAAGCCTAAAAATCTATGTGGTATAGTGCCTAGAGCCAACAATACTGTGTCTAACACTTAAGTTTTTATTTGGGAATGTGACTCTCATTATAAATATCCCTGATATACACGCAAATAACAATAAAGGAAGCAGGAGGACGCTTCTAGAAGAAGGAGCTATGTTTAGAATCTTGATGGTGGTTTCACAGGTGTGTATTTATTTCCACACTCGTTGGGTATGCACATTAAATATGTAGTCAGTTTCATACTTGTCATTCATCAATAAAACTATTTAAGAAAGAATTATATTGAGTTGACTGAACAAGGATCCCCTTAGCCTATAGGCTTTCTCTTAGGAATTTTCCGTACACCAACCCAACCCTGTTCCTTGCTACTAAGTCCCCACTTGTCTGTATATTTAGCCTCTCTACTCTACTAAAGCCTTTTGGGTTAAAGTCTTTCTTACACCTTCAACAAGAGTTAGGAGTAAAACTTTTAAGCACCTGCTAGTTGAAGAGTTGCTACAGTGTTAAACCCACAGGGGTGATCCTGGTTTCTGTGATTATTACATGGGAAACTAATCACAGAGATCTCTCAGCTGGTTTGTATTCAACTGAGAATGGGCTAGGGAACCCTTCAGGAGAAGCCCTGTGAGGGGAACCAGAGCCATGCTCTCTTGATTCCACTGCCCAAGCTCATCTCTTGACATTTTTCTTCCCTGAGAAAGAACAAAGGTTTAGATATCCCGGGTATGTTGTAGTAGGCTGCTTGTTCCTTTCCCAGCTGCCCAGGCTCCCGAAATAACCACACAGAAACTATATTATTTGCAATACTGTTTTGCCAATAGCTTAAGCGCATTTCCAGCTAACTCTTATATCCTAAACTAACCCATCTCCATTAGTCTGTATATCATCACATGACTGTGGCTTACTGGCAAAGTTTCAGCATGTCTATCTCTGGCGGCAGCTCCATGGCTTCTCCCAACTCCACCTTCTTTCTCCCAGCATTCAGTTTAGTTCCCCCCACCCCGACTTAGCTCTGCTCTACCCTATCACAGGTCCAAAACAGCTTCTTTATTAACTAATAGTATTCACAGCATACAGAGGGGAATTCCACATCACATGTGAAAAGGTAAAAGAGATCCAAAGGAGGAAAGACATGACTTATTTTCGGTAGGTATAAATGTATATCATGTTCAAATTCACATTATACATAATACAAATCACTCTAAGACTTAATATTGTTAGACAATAAAGATAACAAGAATATTGCATGCCAAACTAATAAAACAGTCAAAAGCTATAAAGATATGAATTTCAAACCTCCAGTATTTTGTGTCAGTCTTTGTGGGTTTGTTTGTTTGTTTGTTTGTTTTTTCCAATGTATTATTTTTATTGATTATTTGAAACTTTCACATAATCCACCCTGATCACATTCACTTCATAATCTTCCCTGGTTCACTTCTCCTCCCTTGTGACATCTCCCAAAGAAAAGAGCAAGCAAACAAGAAAGGAAGGAAGGAAGGGAGGGAGGGAGGGAGGAAGGGAAGGAGGGAGGGAAGCAGGGAGGGCTAAAGAAAGGAAGGAGGGAAGGGAAAGAAAGAGAAGGAGAGAGGGATGGAGAAAGAAAGAAGAATGAGAATGAGAGAGAAGGAGGGAGAGAGAGAGAAAGAGAGAGAAAGAAAGAAGTCCAACTGATAATACACATATACCATATACTCACTGCAACATAGTCAGTGGCCAGCCACTTAAAAAAAAAAACTGAGCCCTTCCCTAACCCCACTTTCACCAGATCCTGAGCTACACTTCAGGATCCCTATTACAACTTTTCAAACTTCTCTCTAATGACTTCCTATTTCTTTTTTGGTGGGGATTATTACTCATTCTCCAACTGTGAGTCTGCAGTCATCAACACCACTGCAAAAGAAGCTTCCTTGCCCTTTACAGTCAGTGGTAGCACAGTTCATGGACTGCCACATGGTCTTTGGTGGCAGTACAGACCACATACACGTACGTGGTCTTCAGTGATAACAAGTACCACTAATATCAACATGACTTCCTTCAGGCCGCAGACATCCATCCACACAGCTTCTAGTGGCAGCATGAACCATGTACCTCAACATGATCTCCAGTGGTAGCATAGATCATGAAAATCAACACAGCCATCTGACGGCAACATGAAACATGGACATCAACATGACTTCAGGCAGCAGCCAGACCATGGACATCTATATGGGCTTCAGTGGTAACACAACATGGCCTCTAGTGAGAGCGCAGACCATTGACATCCACAGAGCCTCTGGCTACAGCAGGGACCACAGTTGTTTTGTTTGTTTGTTTGTTGAAATAAGAGCTTACTCAGCCTGAACTGATTTCAATCTTGCTATTCAAAGGATGACCTTGAACTCCCCACCTTTCTGGCCACCACCGTCCCTTGTTTGTGAAGTGCTAGGGATGGAACCCAGGGTTTCATGCGTTACAGACAAGCACTCTACCGACTGAGCTTCGTTCCAAACCTGAAGATATTTTATTGTATGTTAAAGATGGTGATGCTAGTGTAAATGGATACAGAAGCTGGGAAGGGGGCAGGGAGGTCTCACAACAGTTCCAGTGCTTACAGTCTGGGCCCACATATAACAATCACACTCTTCAGCTTGAGTGTGAAATAAGCCAATACAACCTTCCATTCAAGATGCTAGCAGAAAAGTGTGGCAGGATACACTTTTTACTCCAGGAATGTGGAGGCGGAGGCAGAAACGTGAATTTGAGGCCTGTGTGTCAAAAAAAAAAAAAAAACAAGTATACCCCATAAAGACTAACAAAAAATTGTCTGAAAAAGAAAATAATCTAAAAGTGATGAACATATTGGTAGGATGCCAGAAAATGCCAGAATAATTCTTTGGAAAAAGAATTCTCCCGAGATGATCTGTGGAAAGCAGTTATGACACCCTCTGGTAAAAGGGGTTCAGTTTATGGAGGAACTTTGCGTGTGTAACAGTGTAGCCTCTGTACCAGAAAGAGGAGAGCCCTAAGTCTCAAGAGAACTTCATCCCTGAAGGAGGCCCAGCTCTTCCTGAGGCATTTCTCCTGGTTACCATTTCCAAATGTGTCTCATTCATGTTATTCTTCCTTTGTCTTCACTGAAGAAGGAAGTTAAAGTGCAAGCCACTTCTTCTAGTTACTGTCCTGTATAACAATCTGGAGTGTTATGGTGGTTTGAATGTAATTGACCCTCATGAGCTCATAGGGAGGGGCACTATTAGGAGGTGTGGCCTTTGTGGAGTAGGCGTGGCACTGTAGGAGGAAGTATGTCTCTGTTCACGCCCTGTTGCCTTTGGTTCAAGACGTAGAACTCTCAGCTTCTTCTCCAGCACCACATCTGCTGCCAGTATGTTACATGTCCCACCATGATGATAATGGACTAAACCTCTGAAACTGTAAGCCAGCCCCAATTAAATGCTTTCCTTTATAAGAGTTGCCATGGTCATAGTATCTTTTCCCATCAATAGAAACCCTAACTAAGATGAATGTATATGAGACATATTTGTCAATAAACTGTTAATCTGTTATTTATTTCAAAGGGCCCAGATGAAACCTAGAAGGATAGAAGATTTTTTTTCCAGGACTGGATGGATGTTCAGTGGTTAAGATCACTGGCAGTTCTTCTGAGGGACTCAAATTTTGTTTTCAGCAGACACATTCACAACCATCTATAACTCCAGGGGAACTGATGCCCTTTCCTGGCCTCTATGGGTACCAGGCACACATTTGCTGCACAGACATATAGAATAAAAGTAAAACTTTAAAAAACATATTATCCCATTTCCTATATAATGAAAATAAAAAATTATTGAGCCTGAAATCAGGAAAGAGTATAATTAAAAAATAAGCACAGACAAACTTAATGAATGAATGAAATGAAAAACCACAATTACTATATGTTTCAGGGATCATTCTTGAAATATTACACTAGGTATTCTTAACAACAATTTTTTTAATATTCCCTAAATTATATTTTCAGGAGACACTCCAATTAGAGCCCCATCAAAGTAGCCAAATATTTACTGAAGAAGGGAAGCATTAAGAATATAGGACTGGAGAGCTGGCTCAGCAGTTAAGAGCACTGGCAGCTCTTTCAGAGGACTGGAACTTAGTTCCCAGCACCCACATGATGGCCTACAAACATCTGTGACTCCAGTTCCTGAGTACCACTGCTATGCCTCCCTAATAAGAACAGCTGTGGGGTTCTTTCCGTTTGGTGTGTGTTTCACACTTTTGGTCACACATATAGCTGTGGATGATCTAGAGGATGGTTCTGCTTGAGTTATATAATATTAATGAACAGAAATAATACAGGATATTTTTCATAACTCGGACTGACATAGAAGTCTTGGCTACAAAGACAGTCTTTTACACATTTAGCCAAGACCTCAGGCGATTCAAAGCAGGCTGGTTGCCCCTGGAGACACATACACATGGTCATTTCCCCAAGTGTTGTTTACTGATTCAAAGCCAGAGATCGAAGCAACTTTACTCTGCACGTACTCCTTACCTCTCAAGGTTCAACTAACTAATTATTATTGTTAAGTCTTAATTTCCAGTGTCATTTTCTGTCTGGGAACTCTCACCCACTTAGAGCTACATGCATGGGTCATTGAGACACTCCTAGCCTGAGAGAAACTATGTGACTTAGAGTTTGGTCCGAGTTTGGCTGTGAGAGGAGGGGACAGCGGAGAGGAGAGACAGCAGAGTGTGGTAGAGAAACAGCAGAGAAGAAGGCAGAGAGCAGCAGGAGAACTGGGCGGAGAAGAAATGAACTGGACAGAGCTGTAAGTAGGAGAGACTATGTAGGGCTGATTAGGAACCTGTAACAAACTGTGTGGCAATGTGGAGACAGAGGTTCTTAGAGAGGATTTAAGATGAAGGAAAAGAGAAGTTATCATCAGAAAGCATCTGTGTTTCTTTACTCTTCCCCTCAGATAAAAAGGTCTAATTATTAGATCAGTAAGAACTTTTCTTAAGCTATCACCACTTTTATGGATTTTCTCACATGCCCTGATGCTGACTGGGGGCTGCCCCCCCCCCCCCGCAAGTCAGCAATAGTTGACGTTTAGTGTTAAAACAGGAAAAGACGATGGAGAAAAATACTCCTTCAGATCAAAAGTTTGAAGAATGGGAACTTGTGTTTTCTTATTTGGGGTTTTGGAAGGTCTGTGCTTACAGCTTGCAGAACGGAATGGCTTAGGGAGAAAGGCTACGGAAGCACTCTTCTTACACACTGTAGTTTCTCTGTGGAACTCAGGGCCCTAGAAGGTTTCAGAAGCTCCAGTGATGCCTACAGTAGCTAAGAACCAGCGAGCCAGTCATATCTTCACCCGGTGAGGACAAAGTGATCCCATGGCCAAGCTGCAGCAGGTACTCAAGTGTGGCCTTTGGACCTCCTCACCTGCAGTTTGTGGGGAAGTACAAACTCAGCTCCACTCTATCTGTAGGCGTGGCCAGCCGTCTGTTCTGACAGAGCCCTTGAGCTCAAGCCTGCTGAAGTCTGAAGAGCACTGATACAGGCACCCTGGTGAGGAGGCTGACTTGAGGAGAATAGACAGCCAGGGCCGACAGTTCCTGGGAGATACCAGGGGCATTCTCTGTCTCATGCAGGCCAGATGTGACAGGTTCCACAGCTGGGACCTGTCTAAGGACCTACACTTCCACACACGTTTTCTCACCCAGCCAGATCCCAGCTTCAGAACTAGGAGACAGAATATGTCTCTCAAATAAGAGACTTAGTCAGAAGAGGTCTGAACTTCCAAATAGCAGACCTAAACTTTTATCATTGCCCCATTACAGGACAGAGACCTTCCTGTGACCATTGCAGAGGGATCTGAAAGCTGTGGTTTTGGACCTGAATAAAATGCATAGTTCTTAGTCCTACCTCACACAAAATTTAGAGGAAAAAGACATTCCGTTTCTGTTTGTTTTTGGAGACAAGGTATCACTTGTCGCCCAGGTTGTCCTTGAATACATGAGGATCCTCCCGCCTCAGCCTTCCGAACATAGGGGTAAAATACTGTGTGCTCTTTTTTGTTTTTAATTTAAAGATATATCTTCATTTTGATCATGTGTGTGCATGTGTGTCTACATGTGGGTATGTCTATGTGAGTTAGAGGCTGTGGGATCCCCTGGAGCTGGAGTTACCAGCAGCTGTAAGCGACCTGACTTGGGTGCTGGGAGCCAAACGAGGGTCCTCTGTGAGTAATAAGAAACTCTTAACTGCTGAATCATCTCTCTATCATCGAAATGTTGGGTATTTTATTTGTTCATTTCAGTACTGGGGCTTGAATCCAGGATTTGTGTGTGCTAGGGAAATATTCTATTACTGCTGAACTAAAAACCCAGCCCTCAAAAATACTTTGTGGGCCAGTAAAATGGCTTAATGAGTGTGGGCATCTGCTGCCAAGCCTGATGACTGAGTTCAGTTATTTCACATGCTAGAGAGAAAGAGAGAGAACTGACTCCTATAGGTTACACTCTAACCTCCACATGCCTGCTGAGGCACTCTTAAAAGCACACACGCACGCACGCACACACACACACAAATAAAATGTAGTAAAAGTGCTGTTTGTAACAACATTGGGTGCTAACAAAGAATGATATAAGCATTAAAGGGAATAGTAAATAGCCATTAAAATCTCAGTTATTTTCCCCCAAAAAATGTCCTTACTTGATAAGAAGAAAATTAGAGCAGTATCACAAAATTCATTTTGTAGAATTCTATTTTTATGCTTATGTTTATATGTATGGGTGTGTATGCATGCATGGGAAAATATTTTAAATACATATGCCAGATACATTATATTTATCTTTGGATGAAAAATTAAAACTATTTATCTTTTATTTCCTATTCATTATTAATAACTAATGAAAATGAATTATCTACATGTGGTGGTTTGAGAAGAATGACCCCAATAGACTCATATATTTGAATGTTTCATATGTCTGAAGTAGTACCATTCCATCAGAGAGTGGCACTACTTGAGAAGGATTAGAAGGTGTGGTCTTGTTGGAGTGAGTGTAGCCTCACTGGGGGAAGTGTGTCACTGGGGGTGGGATTTACGGTTTCAAAATTCCAAGATAGCCTAATGGCTCTCTCTTCCTGATGTCTGAAGATCTGGATGAAGAACACTCAGCTACTTCTCCAGTGCCATGCCTTTCTGCATGCTCCCATGTTCCCTGTTGTGATGATAATGGACTAAACCTCTGAGCGTATAAGCCAGGCCCAATTAAATGCTTTCTTTTATAAGAGCTGCTGTGGCCATGGTGTACTTTCACAGCAATAGAAGAGTGACTAAGACACTTTACAATTCAGTGGAGGTTTTGGTGCTGAAAACTGAACCCATGTGCTGCACACATGCTCTGTCACTCTGATATATACTTATGGTGTGTAATTAAATCCTGGGAAATTATGTACAATGTTACCCAGTTTATGAAAGTGAATTTTTGGAAAAAGAAACCCTATATTTAAAGGAAGGGTGGGTAAATTTAAAAAAAAAAACAGTAGTAGCTAGGATTTAGTGAGTGCTTATTAAAACCAGGAAGGCCTGGTTTTACACACTTTGCATGTATTCATTTCTTTAAGTCTTGCTAATGCCCTGTGGCATATACACTTTGATTATCTCGTTTTCAGAGACAGAAAGTGCAGTTGTGCCCCTCAGTGTCCAAGGTGGAAAGCGGCAGGGCCAGGACTACAGCCCAGAGAAGGTGGCTGGCACTTCACTCTGAACCTACACAGTATTCTGCATGTAGATTTGCCACTGATGTCACAGTCACATGAGACCAGATGTCATGAAGAGCAATTTTTCAAGATGTATATTGTGTAGAAAATGTCCATAGGATACTGTTAACTAGAAAGGCCATAAACCGTATACCCAGATGTGCAGCTCCTTGTCTTTCCTCTAACATGTGGTAGCAGAGAAAGGTTAGGGTTTTTAAAGTTAAAAAATGTAGTGTGTATGTACAAGTGGCATATATGCAGCCATGCTTATACATGGAAACCACAGAAGGATGTCACGTGACCTGTTCTGTTACTCTGTCATATGCCCTTAAGACAGATTCTCTTACTTGGCCTGAAACTGGATTGGTGGCCAGCAAAATCTGCCGATCCTCCTGTTTCCTCCCCCCTCCCACTGCCAATAGTACTGGGATTGTAGATGTGTGACTAGGACTGTACTTGACTTTACAAAGGTTCTGGGGATTTGAACTCAGTTCTCCATGTTTGTATTACAAATTCACTCATTGCTGAGCTTTCTCTCAAGCTGCTGGGAAGATTCTGATTGGCATCTCAGAAAAGGTCTTCATGGTTAAAGATCTTCCATGGCCAGGACTTCCTAGATCATTGGCTATGCCAATAACTAGGGTCTGAGTTGCTTCTCACTCTCCATGCAGCACACGAACAGTGAGCCCCTACCCTTCAACCTCTAGTAACCCCAGGACACCATCTCTCTACAACAGCCATGCAGCAAGGCCAACTTCCATGTTGTAGATGACTGGGGTGATTATTCTTCATTGATTATAAAAATTTTAGTGATGATTCCATACAAACACAATGAGGGGTACATATAGTGAAGATAAAACAGACCATGTGCCAGCTCTGAGCACATCTCATCTCGTCCAAGCCATCACTTGTAATTTGTGAACTTTATATATTAACACTTTGCAGTCACTGTAGTGCTGTGGGATAACCCCTCTGTATGATGTTAATATGCTTTATTACCATTGGTTAATAAATAAGCTGCTTTAGTCTATGGTAGGGCATAATATAACTAGGTAGGAAATCCAAACAGAGATACAGGGAGAAAGAAGGCAGGGTAGGGTAGACGCCAGCAACCACCAGAGGAGTAAAATGACAGATCATTCCTGGTAAGCCACGGGGCACATGACGATACACGGATTATTAGAAATGGGTTAATTTATATGTAGAGCTATCCAGTAAGAAGCCTGAGCCATCCGTCAAACAATTATAATTAATATTAAACCTCCTAATGATTATTTTATAAGCAGCTGCAGTGACCGGCAGACAGGAGAAAAACCAGTCAAGTAGGACCAGGCGTGACAGAGAAAAGTCTCCAATTACACTGTGGTGTAGACATGGTTTGTTTCTACCAAAGCAGGGATTGAAATTGAACTGCCAATGGAATGGTGTTGTGAAATGTTGGGACCTTCAAAAAGTTATTAAGTCACAGGGCAAAGGTCAGTGAATGGGGATGAGTTCTTGTACTCACTGGGCTAGGTCGGTTGTTTCAAGAAGAACTCTCTGGAGAGTGAGGGCATCTCTCATGATTTGTCTTCTCATAGATGCCTGCTTGCCCTTCCTCCCGCCTCTAGGAGGTGAATCATATTGCCTTCTCCAGGTACAGCTGCCTGATTTGGGACTTTCCAGCCAACAATAATAAGAGCCAAAATAAACTATTTTCCTCCATAAATTGTCCCCTCTTAGGTATTTTGCTAGAGCAACAGAAAATGGACTAACTTCCTGTGGCTGATCTAGTTCTTACATCACCCTTCTTTCCCTTTTCCCATTATAGCTCTATTACTGTTGTTCAAATCAATCAATAGAGGCTATCTTATTATGTCTACATCAACAATGTTCTTTGTAGAGCTAGCCATATGCTGTGACTTCCATCCCTTTCTTCTACAGCTCTTGTCTCTCCTAGAGTGAATCCTAATGTCTTTTCTTTTCTTTCATTAAACAAACCCCACAAAAGCAAGATCTTTTATAGTATCCAATTTGGAATTAACCCAGTTTTCTCCTAGGAGAGAAAAATCCCTTCCAGTGACATCTATCTTCCTATTCTGACCTGGCTCTGCTACCCTGATGTCATCCAGAGGCTTTGATTAAGTCAAAAAAGGAATGTTTGCCTTATAGAAGACTATCCCAACCCCCAACCCCCAGTGACAAAGACTACAGTGCAACATGGGTCTGGAAGGGCTTTGATGGTTAGATGGATTTTAGCAATGGGTCAGATTCCGTGTGTGTGTGTGTGTGTGTGTGTGTGTGTGTCCCCATTCCCACGCATGTGTGTACATGTACATGGAGGCCAGAGTTTAGCCTCAAGTGTTGTTCTTCAGTTGCTGTCTACATCTCCCTTGGTGTTTGAAGCAGAGTCTCTAGTTTGCTACCCAGCAAGCTTTAAGGGTCTGCATGGTTTCCACTCACAGCACAGGGATTAAAAGTGCATGCCCACCACACTTGACACTTTTGACTTTGATTCTGCCATTCAAATTCAAGTCCCCACGCTTCCACGGCCATAATTTTACTAAATGAGCTATCTCCCAGCCCCTGTGTAAGATTTTCCGTGCAATATCTCCATTTATGTGAGCCTCGATTCTGCTTCCTTGGTTATACACATCAACGCCCATATCTCCCAAGGACACATACTAACACTAATTGTCAGAGATGGAGCCCCAAGCCTCAGTAAGCAAGTTGTTCTTTCCTCGATGACCACACAATTAGTCTACACCTCCCTTTATCCTGGATTCAGTTTCTGCACTGCCAGACTGTGTGTTGTCTTGGTTTGTTTCCTGTGGCTCTTAATAAAGCAGCCACTTTGTGCTTCCGTGGAGGCTCCCTTGGTTACCCTGGAGGGGCTACAAAGCCACCCTTAGAAAAAGGCTTCATTTCATTCTTAGCCAAGAGCTTTTGTTCCCATAAGTTCTTTGGAAGAAAAGGGTAAGGGGACTAATTCTTCCTATTGAAAAGATGTAAGGATTTGATATATCTTGGATTGGAACAAAATATATCAGTATGTTAGCAGTTTTATTTCTGGATATGGATGTAAAAATGATAATTTTATTAGTTTTCATTTTTCTCTTTATATTACTGTTTTTTGGACATTTTGTTTCCTATGAGACACTGTTTAAAATATGTTTTGAATACTTAAGCATGTGGGATGAAAAAGGCCATCTTGAGTGGAATCGCATATCTCTGAACATATCTGGCCATGGGGATGAGAGAACAGAGGGTCCTTTTGCAAGAATAGGTACCCTAGGATTGTCACAGCTGTGTTCTCAACTCCTACCCTCACATCTGTATGTAACAAGCACGGGAACATGTCCTTAAATGTATTTGGTAGTGAATGAATGAGTGGGCAGCAATTCCTGAGAGCTGGGTCTGATCCAATCAGGAACTTGGTCATGGGGAGGAGCCCACATCAGGCATCTTTCAGCTTTGTTTCTCAACACAGCACGCAATGTTTGAGTCCTGGGAGAACAGGATGTTGGAAGAAAAAATGGAAAGAACTGTCAATCTAACAACAAACAGCTTCACCTTAGAACTGCACAGGGAAAGCGTACCAAAGAAAGCAGAGAAACACCCATTCCTCTGCTTCTTTGTGAATCAGCCACACTCTTTGGCAAGGGTGCTTGTGCAGGAAACAGAAGCCAAAGCCATGCCCTGGCTTAGATAAGCCCCAACACAGCGGCGCTTCACTTAATTCTCACTACATGGGCTAAGGTTCCCAAGAGTCATCTAGGCACAAAATGCTCACTTAAAAATAAATGGACCAAGTGGGGAAGGGTGGACTGTTGGCCATTTCTCACTATGTCTATGACCCCTGTTGAGTCCTAAGCTTGTCCCTGAGGTTCAGAAGTGTGCTGGGAGATGGAAGTCCCTGTCCTTGTCATCCTTCAGTGTCAGGTCCAAGAACCACTCGGAATTAATGCTGCAGTGTCTGTAGTGGCATTACCAAGAAATTTTTGCCATGTTCCAGCTTCTCTGGAAATGTCTGAATCTTCGCTGTTTGCATGCAGACTTTGCAGCCAGTGAATCTCTGGATACAGCTTCTTCATGTGAGATATGTTCTGTTTCATTTTCACCTCTATCTTATAAAATTAGTGCTGGGGAGGGGACTGTGAGGAACCTGATCAGAGGAGGCCACGTAGGCATCTCTTAATTATTTTTTAAAGTATACATACTTTTCTCTGACCCCATGAGAGTTATTTTGATGTGCCAACATGGTCAAGATGTATTAACCAGTTGTATGGTCAAACACTAGTCTACATGTTTCTGTGAAGCTATTTTGTAGATATGGCTAACATCTTCTTAAAATATAGCACAGGATCCTCCAGGAGGTGGACCAGATCCTTAAGAGCCACCACTGAGAATTTTCAGAACAGAATGCATTCGGTTTAAAAACTTCAACAGAAATTCAGTCTCAGGACTGGGAAGATGACTCAACTGGGAAGATGGTAAAACTCTTGCCTTGCAGGCATTAGAATTCATAGCACATATAAATGTCAGGTGGGCATGGGAAGCTACCCATAACTGCAAGGGTGGATATGGGTACTCAGTGTCTGAGTCCTGAGAGACATTTGGCAAACTCTGGGTTTGGTTGAGAGCCCCTGCCTCAATGAATGCAGAGGGAAGCAATTGAGGAAGATCCTTGGCATCAGTCAGCCTCAGGCCTCCATATATATTTAAAGATACATGATGCAGGCCACACACATAGACACATGAAGAAAGAAAGGAAGAAAGAAAAAGACATTGAGAATGAGTTTCTGGCCTGCTAGCCTGCCCTGAAGGTTTTCAGAATCTTGACTATCTTGTCAAAATGAGTGCAAATTGACTTGTGAAGTGTGATCCTAATTGGTCTTATCAATAAAAAGCAGGAGTCAGATACCAAAGTAAATGCTGAAAGATCAGAGAAGCAAAGGAGTAGCCAGTCACCTCTTATCTCTAGGAATCCTCAGATCAGATGAATTGCCAAGATCCCATCTCCACCCACCTTATATTCCTGTCTCTACCTACCTAGTGCTGGGATTAAAGACATGAGCCTCCTATGTGCTGGGACCAAAGGCATGCGATCTCAAGTGTTGGAACCAAAAGTGTGAGCCTCTACTGGCTAGCTCTGTTTCTCTTATAGACTGGTTCAATCTCAGGTAGCTCAGGGTGGCCTTGAACTTTTGATCTTTCTGCTTCCTTCTCCAAAGTGCTGGGATTAAAGGTGTATGCCACCACTGCCTGGTGTCTATGGTTAACTAGTGTCTAGTTCCACCTTCAGATCTCCAGGCGAGCTTTATTTGTTAGAACACAAAATATCACACAACAGACCTATCCTGTATATGTCAGACTTGCTAGTTCCCCCACTCTTTCCTACTACACCACACACACATACACACACACACACACACACACACACACACACACATCCCACCTACATATATACCATATACATACATGGTGTGGGATAATTGTCTGTATTCTGTCAATCATGTTTTAAATAAATGCTGATTGGCTAGGGAGGAAGTATAGGCAGGTCAACCAGACAGGAAGTAGAGGCAGGGCGATGAGAATAGGAGAATTCTGGGGAGCAGGAAGCTCCTCCGCACTCCTGCCCAGACCACCGAAGAAGCAGGATGTGACCTGCCTGCTGAAAAAGGTACTGAGCCATGTGGCTAACATTGATAAGAATAATGGGCTATATAAGTTATAAGAGTGAACACAAAGCCTGAGCTAATGGGCCAATCAGTTTATAACCTAATGTAGACTCTTTGTGTGATTTTCTTTGGGACCTAATGACTGTGGGACCTGGTGGGAGGACAGAAACCAACCAGGCCCTCATGTTACACATACATGCTACACATATACTATACACATACACAGCACATATATACATACTATACCCATTCTATAGTTACATAAATACACACAAACAATACACCACACATATACATAGTACACACACTGTACACATACACCTATACACACACTGCACATATGCATACACCACACACACTATGTATATACATCACACACACACACACACACACTGTTGACTATTTTCTCTAGATAAGCCTAATGCTATCACTGACCACTTCTGGACTGAGCATCAGTCTGGCTACACACACACACACACACACCACACACACACATCCTATTGCTCCTCTGGAGAACTCTGGTCACTAACAGTGACCACCTTTTCCTTCTAGATCAAGCCTCAGCCTGACTCTTATAAGGCCATCCTCTCATTGAGGTCTCTTGCGGAACCTGCTAAGCTCTGTCAAGCTAGATTCTTGACACCCTTCCCACTATGTGACCAGGTTCTCTGCCTGCCTCTAACCAGTTCTTCTTAGCAGCTGCTGTCTCACCTTCCTTACAGTGGCTGTACTTTAAACTGGTAGAGGCCTGGTCCCTAAGGCCATAGCCTGGGGGAAATACTGTCACCCCAGACTATGGCTTTGTTGCCACCACAAAAGGCAACTTTAACTAAATCTCAATCGGTCTAATAAAGCTTGAAATTCAAAGGCTAGGATGAAAGCCTGTAAGTTCAGAGAGTTAGAATAGCAAACTGACTTTCTCTCTTTGAGGCTGCTCCCAAAGCCATCCCTGGAAAAAAAAAAAAAAAAAACAAACCCACACGAAGCTCCTCCCTGCTGCTTCCTGTCAATTAGTTGCTAACCCCACCTCTCTGAGCCCAGGTTAATTTTATTTAATTAATGCAAATGCAACACATCTTTACATAGTCAACAAATGCAGCACAAATGTAACACATCTTTACATGGTTAAGGAAGGCAACAGAAACAAATGTAATACATCCTCACATTGTTAACAAAGGCAACAGAAACAAATGTAATACATCCTTACATTGTTAACAAAGGCAACAGAAACAATATAACACACTTTCACATAAAGTTAATATTCTGCAGCATAAACAAATGTAACATATCTTTGCCCAGTTACAATAAATATTCCACAACAGCAGCTCTGTCCAGTGGCTCTAGGTCCCCACTTCTCTCTCCCTGCCTTAGCCTAGCTGTGATGCTGCCACAGACTACCATCAGTTGGGACACTTATAAACATCTTGGTGGCTTGGAAATGTCTCTGAGAAGTCCAAGAACAAGATACCAGTGTCCAAAAAGGACCATGTTTCTGGTTCATGGACAGCCCTGTCTAGGTGTATGGAAGGGGGAAGAAGCTCACAGGCCTCTTTGGTCTCCCAGATAGAAACTGATCTTTTGAACAAGGACTCTGTCATGTGACCTACTCACTTACCACAATCTCAGCTCTTAATATTACATTTTAATTGTTAGATTTCACCATGTGAAAGGGGGAGGAGAAGCATTCATATTTCAGTGAATATTCAACATTCATATTGTATCCTTCCCTACTAGAGTCACCTAGAACAAAATCTGTCTTGTGATTCATTTTATTTATTTTGAGGAAAGGTCTCACATATTCCAATCTGGCCTCAAGTTCCTGTGTAGTTGAAGATGACCTTGAATTTATAAACTTCCTGTTTCCTCCTTCTCGGTGCTGAGATCACAGATGTGAGCCATCACGCCTGGCTTATATTGCGCTAAGAATTGAAGCCAGGGATGCCTGCAGGCTAGGCAATCACTCTGCCAACTGGGTTACAGTCCCAGTTTCCTGGCCTGCCATATTTAATAGGTGTCCAATGAAACATTCATTATCTTTAACCATACAGACCCTAAATTTTACGACAACACTTGTAAATATTTAATAAGTATGTGGCCGCTGGTTCCCATGTTTCTACAGTAATTAGAAGCACTGAACTGAAAACCAGCACACCTCGGTTATGGGAGGAAAGGGGCTGCTTTTGTGTTCTAGTAGAAGTTAGGTCCTGAAGGGAAGCAGGCATCACTAATGGAGGAAATATTTCTGCTTTCCTTTGGCCAGAATAGCGAGACCAAAGAGCAGACAGCAAACTGAGGTGGGGCCCAGGAGAGGAGGCGCAGTTTCATCATTGCAACCTTGCTTGGGAGTAGGGTGACCTTGGCAAGTTTATTCACAAGATCCCCCGGGGACCCCTGCATGACCAAATAATGGGGTAGGCTTGCAAAGCCAGATTAAGTCATTAGGGAGCCAGAGCTTCTCTTGAAGAAGCAGCTGGCTCTCTGCAGGAAGTGACAAGTGCCTATCTAGGTGAGGGAGTCACAGTGACAATTGACATACCAGACAGACTGTGCCATCCTCTCAGCTGTCATCACAGAACACGGGAGCAGTTATCTTTCACTCCCGAGCAAAAATCCATAAGATTCTGGTGGGGAGGAGGTCTCCATCCTCCGAAAAGAGCAGCAGGGGACAAGAGTTAGCAATCAGGGTAAAAGACAGGGAGACTGG